>JAQIWG010001011.1:0-27283 GCA_034695025.1 Chamaedrilus cognettii
GTTTATATTGGGAGTGTACTCATGGTTTATATTGGGAGTGTACTCATGGTTTATATTGGGAGTGTACTCATGGTTTAAATTGATTATTATGCTCCATTGCAAAAGAATCATCAATTAAACGACTAGGCATGAATGGTCAGAAATTACTTAAAATAATGTACTGACTACTAGCCAGTGAAAAAGTAGCTCAGTTACTCTGATTCTCACCCTGCTGTCGTCTAGTCTGCTTCTCTGCGCCCTAGTCTGCTGCCCTGCCCGCGCAGCCCGCCCCTTCATCTCTCCCAGCCTCGCAGCGCGCTCCCCTCGCGCGCTCTGGTGCAGCACAAGCTTGTCGCGCTGCCAGGCAAGGGAGCGCCGGCGCAGAGCAACAGCGCGCGTCTGCCCCTCCAGCCAGGCTACTTCCTCCCTCAGGCCCCGCCCCCCACCCTCTCCCTCGCACCATGGGGCGTGGCCACGCAGCGCGACGTTCAGCTCCTCGCCCTCCAGGATGACTGCACCCCCTTGCACTGCACTTGCCTCCAGCACTGCAAAACTGCGAGCAGTGAAACACATGAAGTGCTACCAGTAACTTGTGCGACGTCGTGTCAGTTTGCCTATTTACAGATTATTAACCGCAGGCTGTTGAGGCTATTGGCCAACACTTCTGTTCAATTCACAACGCTGGAGACGTATGTACTGGCCAGTGATGCCAGTGGACCAAAATGGAATATACCCAGATTCTGGTATCTCGGCCAAAAAATACCCAGATCGCAATTTTACACCCAAAAAATACCCAGCTCCAATTATAAAATGCGTCATTTTATTTGTAAATATACCCAGATGTCTGGGTATTTCTGTAAAAATTAGATCCCTAAATCAAAACAATACCAAAATCTAGGGATAAATACAAAGTGCTGGCATCACTGGTACAGTCTATTTTATATCATAGCAACTGTAAGAGTTTTGCATTGCATATGTTGAAAAATTCGTAGTCAGACGTTGCAAAAAAAAAAGCTTATACTATAAACCATTTTCCAAAAATTTGCGAGTGTTCTGAAATTTTTGCCTCTATGTTTCCTAATTTTCTTTGAGTTTTTCTGACACCTTCGCCCGTTACTCACTCGGCTAGTTCGCGCGACTGGAGCACGTTGGAAGGCCGCAGCTCGTCGCAGAACCACGTGAGGAAGGGCTCGAGCGCCTTCTCGTCGAACATCCAGTCGAGGCTCGCGTTTACCAGGCCCTCCACCCCAGGGTACCCGACCCTCCGCAGGGCCTCCACAAACCGAGCGCCGCTCATCGATACCGTACACGCCCACTTTTACCCTCAAATGTCAGCGCCTGAATCTGGGTTCCTCAATACGTGGCTAGTGGCATTCGTATCAGACATGATATGATCATATGAGACTTGCTATACAGGTCATCACTGGATAGCTGACGAGATTTTAAATTTTGCCGATCCACAGTTAATTAAAAGGCAAGCTTGATGGTTACTTGAAGCAGGTTAATCCCCTGACCTGCTTCAAGTATCCAACAAGCTGCCTTTAAAGGCATTGTTATTCAGGCTGAAAGTATCAATGCCTTCAAAGGCAAGCTTGATGGTTATTTGAAGCAGGTTAGGGATTGAAATAAGCAGTGCTTCTTTTTTTCCTGTTGAACCGTCAGCACGGGTGGGAGAGGACTGGCGGTGGATGGCAAACTATATAAACTATGGTAAATTCTTAATTCAAAAGTGTTTAAATCATTTATTATCGCTCATTAATATTTACAAAATCAGTTCAGTACAGCTACAAATTTTATGTATAACCTATTTGAAGCGGAAAGCGAAGTTAATTAATTTTTTTATTAAATGAGTCAATCATAAAACTCTAGCTGTTATGACGATTACAGCTATCAAAATTATCGGGACTATAATTGTGTTTCAATAGGATTTCCGTGGCAAATTTCTACGAAATAAATTGACTTCAACTCACTCATAATGGATTACGTTTATCTAATATTGAGCTTGTAAGAGCTGACACGCTTCCGGTCACTTCAGCGTTACCATTCACTGTTTAAAAATACCTGACATGTGCAGCAGGTCAGATATAGTTTACTATAGTTTGCCATAGTTTACCATTCATGCCATAGTTTACTATCTACCGCCAGTCCTCCCCCACCCGTGCTGACGGTTCAACAGGGGGAAAAGTAGCACTGCTTATTTCAATCCCTTGACCTGCATCAAGTAACCATACCTTGCCTTTGAAGGCATTGATACTTTCAACCTTAATAACACTTTCAAGGAGTTTATTTCATTCATCAACAATCGATTTCAAAAACTAAATTTTCCTGTGTTTAATCTGAATTTCTTCTTTTAAAATGCACACGAATTTCTCCTTGTTCCACGTGCACTGCCCTCAACAGCATCTCTCCTTTGGAAGAAAAGCTCATTCTTCAGTCCTTGTAATTTATTTACTATTTTGCACTTTCAGTAAATCTGCCCTTAACCTTCTCGTTTCCAAAGTAGTCAGTCCTAATTAATTTCTGTAGTCTCTTCTCATATTCCAATCCCTTAAAACCTTCCAATATCCTTGTAGAAAGTTTTAGCTTTCTTTCAATCTATATTTTTTGCTGATATGGCCTCCAAACTTGCGAGTTGCGAACAATAATCCAGACGCTGTCTCACAAGATGGAACTTATTCATTATACTTTTGCTCTTGCCATTAAAAGTTCTATGAATTAAGCCCAGCACTTGATTTGTTTTCTTCGCCACTTTTCACAATGTTTATCTACTTTGAATTTATTACTTATAATAACTCCCAAATCCTTTTCCTCCGTTACTTTTTAAAACAATTTCCCCCCATGGAATAAGCACACAAGTTATTTTTATTCTCTGAATGCATTACTTTACATTCAATCAAATCAAATGCATTTTTAGACGTCTGAGCGATAACAAGGTATGAGATATAAAACGTTAAAGTCTAAAATACAGAGACACAGGCGCTGAGCGATCACTCTCAGCGCAGACAAACGTGTGCCATTCAGTTGTCTCAGTAAAAGAGCATCTGCCACTCCTCTGACCATTTAAGCGTGTTGGCCAAATCTTCCTTTAGATTATTTCTATCAACTTCCGTTCCGACATCTCTAACTATTTTTGTGTCATCCTCAAATTTTACATATTAGACTTAATATATTAGTATATCATTATAGTATATGATAATAATAATAAGAATAAGAATAGTAATATATTATTATTTAATGATCATGGCTGTACCTGCTCTACCAGTCACATTATCCATAAACGTACGTGTTTATCCCCGCACCTACGATTCCAGGAAATGATGTTTTTTCCATCTGCGTTTGGACGACATATTTTTTGGTGCGTTACAAGTGCAATATACACACAAACGCGCAAAGAGATCCATTTAGATCTATCATTAAGTTTTCAAGTTATTACTACCAGTTACTACTAACCATCAGTTAGTCCCCAAAACTGCTACCAGTTCATCTGGCATTCTTGCGAAGTGTTTTGATACGACTGGCACTGGCAATAGGCCACCGCGGTCAAGCGCTACGAAACTACATAAAACAACTTTTCGTCAAAAAAGGCGATGCAAATTTTTTTAACAGGATCCTTTACGCGTTACTGATTCCGTTGCAGTTTTAGACACAAGAAATCACCTTTTAAAAATCCAAATGTTATGATTGGTAACTATGGGTTTGCAATTATTATTTTTGATCTATCATTAAAATCTAGAAATGAGCAAAAATATTTTTGTATCAATGTATTGTGAACTTAGACTATTTACCACAATGTGATCTTGATGTTCAATGAAAAACGTTGCTTCAAAAACGCTCTGCAAAGAAACCTTCGAAAAAAAACCGGCGGTACTGTGGCCTATAGAATCGTGTGATAGATGGTATGGAGTCCGTGCAGCAGTCTCCCCTTGGCTCATCCCTCTGGAGCAAGCTCATCGACGGTCAAACCCTCACCCCCGAACCAATCCGCTTTGTCAAACTGTCGCTTTCTGGAGGCGGGGCAGCGGAGAGTTTTGGAAGCGGAGCCGCAGGGAGAGCGTTGGCACCGAGACAATACATCATACACACATCTACTGCCCCTTCCATCCAGCAGCACCAGCAGCAGCAGCAGCAGCAACGCGTCAGGTCTCTATGGAATAAGCTGCGTATCGACCAACCCTCGAATCAACAGGGTCATGACGTCATGGCACAGCATGAGCAAGGGGTCATAACCGCAGAGAGTCAGGAGGGGACAGCCCGACAGGGTGAGGAGGTCTCAGTCCAGCAGCCGGACGAGGTCGAAGTATTCTTCAACTTGATCCGCGCCGAGCAGCTGATTGAAGGTTGGTGCACACACCCAACTCCCTCCCGTCCCCTTGTACTTGGTTCATTTCACTTTCAGCGAGACAGGAACTCAAGGTTCCTCTTCAATATTTATTGAATTAAAGCATTAGATGTAAAAATTACTAAATTAAACCATGTAAAATCATGTAAAAATTTAATCAATAAAAGCAGTGAGGTCCAACAAGCGCTTTATATTTGTATGACTATTGACTAGTCACTGACACACTACAGTGCTGCACGCAGGCCCATGACTGCAGTACGCACTGTTGTGAAGGGTTGTGGTTTATGTTCTTCAAAATAACATGTGACTGGCTTCAGAGTGCGCTGTGTATCTGCCAGACCTGAAGCAGGAGGGAGCTCAGGAGGAGCTGGGGGAGGCGGGGGAGGAGGGGGGCGAGGCGGCAGAGGGGCGCAAGCGCCGGGGAGTGATTGGCGACGCGCTGGCACGCAAGCGGCGGCGGCGACGAGCGGGAGTGAGGGACCCTTCTGCGCCCCCGCCCACCTCCCCGACCCACACCTCCCGCGCCACGCCCGCGCAGCAGCACCTCGGCCCCCCCCGCCGCATCCTGCCCCGGCCTCCCCGCGTGTACCTCTATGGGTTTGGCGCCCCTCCCGCGGTCTCTACCCCGCAGCTCTCAGCCGACGGGGCAGGAGGGCCGGGCGAGGGGGGAGTGCGGTTGGGCCGGGGGGGGCGCCCCCTGGCCCCCCGCCGCCCCAAGAAGCCCCCGCGCATGCGAGGGTTTGCATGTGACCTGTGCTCACACGCATATGCCGTGCGTAAGACCCTCAACCGACACAAGAAGGCCGTGCATGGGGTGCTCACCGCCCCCCCCAGGCAGAAAATCAACTGCGCCATCCCCGGCTGTCCCCACAGGTCAGCGGCCCTGACCTCGGGGGGGGGGGGGGATTAAAAATTTGTCATCAAGCTGACGAATGGTGTGAATGCAGAGAGAGGGTTGGTGTAGAGAAGTGAGACGATGGTTTAGAGCGCAGTACTTGTGTGGTACAGGGTTTGTGTACTACTACTCTACTTTAGCTCAATCTCTTCTGCTTTCTTATATTTCAGTTTGACCAATGTTGCGATCCTCTGCCATTTAAAGTTTCTTTATATTTCCGTATGCGTGTCGTATTTGGGACCCTAAGTTCCACAAGCTGTGCGTGTGCCACTCGTTTTTGGGTGTGCTATACATTGGTGCGTGCGTGTGCTGCAGGTGCTACACGTTTGTGCAGCTGACACGCCACCTGGAGCAGGAGCACGGTGAGGTGCTTCCGGTGCAGGAGCTTGCGCTGAGCAGTGACGCAGAGTTTGAGGCGTGGCTCGCACGCGTCGAGCACGACGAGCCGTGCAACTTTCTCAAGAAGAACACAGCGGGCGCGGGCAGGGAGCGCGCGTACTACTACTGCAACCGCTCCGGCGTCTTCAAGTACCCCGCTCTCAGGTCTGGCTGTCTGTCTGGCTTGCTAGCTATATAGTTAAGCGTATGGCTGTATGTCTGGCTGTGTGTGGCTAGGGGTCTAGTCAAGGGTCCACATTGATTACTGTAAAACATGAAATTTTCGTGTGCCTATGAAATAGGCAAATTTCTCAAATCGATCAAATTCTCAAAAATTACATGAGCAAAATAAAGCCGCTGAAGCTATATATTATTATATAATTGGCAGTTCTCAAAAACGAGAAAATGAAGTGCAGCAATATTCCTGAGAGACAAACTGCAAATATTACATGCAGCTAAAATTTCTAGTTTGACAGTAATGCAGGGGCCCTGCCTGCTGATCGGTCCATGAGCCCTCACTGTTGATTAGTCCATGAACCCAGGCTGCTGATCGGTCCATGAGCCGAGGATGCTGATTGATGCAGGGGTCCGGACGGGTCTGAGCGTGAGCGCAAGCGTCAGATGAAGGCGCAGGGTTCGTGCAAGATTGGTCGATTCTGTCCGGCGAACATCATCACGACGCGCCTCCCTGACGGCAGCGTGCACGTCAAGTATGCGCCGCGACACTTCTGTCACAGCGACGCGGGTGAGCAGCTCCAGCACACGCGCATCTCAAAGTCCGACCGGCGCTGGGTCGCTGCGCAACTTGCCGCCAAGGTCCCCTTTGATGCGGTCATCAAGGTCGCACGGGGGGACGCGGCCACAGGGGCCGGGGGCGCCGAGGGGGAGGGGGTGCGGCTGAGGAGGGTGCACCTGCTGACCAAGAAGGACCTCTACAACATCCAGCACCAGTGCGCCATGAACCGCGTCGACTGTGGGGGCCCCGGGGGGGGCGTGGGGGGCGAGGAGGAGGAGAGGGGGGAGGACGGCGGAGCGGGGGGGAACAACGACGCCGTGTCGGCGGAGATAGCGGACATTCAGGAGCTGATAGAGGTGCAGCAGCAGCAGCAGCAGGGGGGGGTGTGTGCGGTCGAGGTGCTGGAGGGGGGTGTAGGGGTAGAGGGGGGCGTGGAGGGGGGGCGGGAGCTGGCGCGCAGACTGCTGGCGGACGTGGCACGCCTGGTGGAGCAGATTGAGGACGAGGGCGAGATGGCTACCGTGGTCGAGTGTCTCGAGGTCGTGAGGCCCACTATTGAGGCCATGCACGCCTGCAGGAGCATGGCCTTCCCCCTCCGCCTGACGCACGCCGAACTGGGCACGGAGCAGGGCAACTAGGGAGGTGGGAGGGGAGCATGGCCGACATCTGCCAGGCAGCTGTAGTTCGGCAAACAGAACACCTGGACAAGGAAAACATGACCAACGAAAATTGAAGCGTATTCTCAAGAAAATAATTCTTGAGCACGAACAAAGTGGACTGTAGTACATTGTAGTGAAGAAGATAGATGATAATGATAGCGAATGACTGACCAGTAGGCCTAGTGAGAACCACAGTGTGAGGCCATAGAGTTGATTGTCGTTCGGAGACGTCATGTTGTGGTGCAGCGCAGCGAGGAAGCGTGCTGCTGCTGTTGCGTTTCATTTTTTGCGTGTTCAAACGTAGTCAACAGCTACTCTAGGATGTTTTTTGGGCTCTGCCTCAAATTATTTTGAAATTGGCTTTTCATGAACACGATAATTTTGTTGATTCGTTGTGTACGAGCAAAACATTAAGTTTTATTTCTTTTTATGTTGTTGATTTATTTCTGTCTTCTGACGAATAAACACATGTCATACACATTATGCAAAGGTTTGTTGAGTTGTTTGTGTGCCCTACAGGTGTCGTTGAGTTGTTTGTGTGCCCTACAGGTGTTGTTGAGTTGTTTGTGTGCCCTACAGGTGTTGTTGAGTTGTTTGTGTGCCCTACAGGTGTCGTTGAGTTGTTTGTGTGCCCTACAGGTGTCGTTGAGTTGTTTGTGTGCCCTACAGGTGTTGTTGAGTTGTTTGTGTGCCCTACAGGTGTTGTTGAGTTGTTTGTGTGCCCTACAGGTGCTGAGTGAAGAGAAACATGTTGATCGAAGTTGAGACTGATTTATTTCTAACGGGAATATTTAATCACACATTTTAAATAATGATGTTGAGAATAAATCTCTCCATCGGCAAAATCTTATTAGTCACCACGATTTAATTAAATATCGTATAGGACAAACCAGTAATTAATGTATCAATCTACATTCATGTCTCCAGAAATTATAATATAGCTAGAAAAACTAGAGAACAAACAGATTACTAAATCTGAACTTATAATTATCTGAATTAGAATCACCATCCACTACACAGCAGCGCATGCTTAGTGTCACAAGTGTCAATGTTCCCTAATAGGCTAACCCTCAGTACTGTAAAACCTGAAATTTTTGCGGGCATGTAATTTTGGCAAATTGTGAATTGGGCAAATTTGTCAAAATTACATGCAGCAAAGACAAAGCTGCAGAAGCTGTTTATAATGGGCTGTCCTCAAAAAACGTGAAAATTAAGTGCACCTAAATTTCTGAAAGGCAAAACCACGAAAATAACATGCAGCAAAAATTTCATGTTTTACAGTATTAGATAAAGACGCAAAGAACGGCAGTGATATCAACTCTGTATCCACAAATTGATGGGCAGTGACATCAAACTCTGGATCCCACAAATTGAAGAGCAGTGATACCAAGCCCAAGACCTGCAGCACTTTCATGCAATGCCACAGAAAACGAAGCATCATTCACTTCACGGCAAGGTTCACTTCAGGTAACCAGTTGTGGCGCACTATTGCATCATTAATGTAGAGCTGTTCACTTGATAATAAATAACCATTTCAAAATTACTTTAGAGTGCTGTACCATGACCAAAGTCATGATCAGGGCGCTGCACACAATGAACCTATAATATAGCAGTCAAAACAATCGACAGTTCAACAATACTCAGATACGTTAAAGACGCCTATTAGAGCTAAACGAGCAATAGAAATGAGTTTCTACAAAGCTTACTATCCATTCAGATTAATTATAAACATGATCTGGTAAGGAGTTCAATTATGAGTCAGTCCGTGAAGCGGTTTGAGATGGAGTGTCTTGATGCTCAACATTGCTCCATCACACGCAGACGTGAGGAATGTAACGAATCACACGTGGAACAGCCACCGATAGTGTCATATAAGCTGTTGTGTCGCTGTGCGTGTGTGTGCTTGTGTGTGTGGATCAGTGTTGCTGTGTGTTTGTGGGTCAGAGTGAGCTCAGCAGTTCCGTCGCCTCCTTATGAGCCTGCAACCATCAACAACTCTCTGCCACACTCGCCCTACACACACCCTGCCCCACATACAGACCCGCACTGAGACACACTTACACACTCACTCACAATCAATGCCACACAGCAATGACTCACTCTACACACACTCGCCTACACACACACTCAGCACTGAGAGGTGTGTACTCACACAATCAGCAATATTATGCCGTTCCTTCATTAACTCTAAACAGACGGTGTCTCAATCATCTCACCCTCTACTCCTACGTGCGTACAGTGTGTCTCACTCGACTCACCCGCTTGTCGTCCTCGGTCCGTACAGGGTGGTCGCGTGCTCGCAGCAAGTATTCACGTGCAGGCTCGGTGTGCTTCAGGCGCAGGTAGGCTTTGCCCAGCATCAGCAGGTTCATGCTGTAGAAGTTTGGGTTGACTGCACGACAGCCAATCAGAGACATGCTTAGCGAGCACCAATCAGAGAAAAGCTTAGCGAGCACCAATGAGAGACAAGCTTAGTGAGCACCAATGAGAGACAAGCTTAGCGAGCAACAATCAGAGACCAGTTGCAAGGCAATCGCAAAGGAATAGAGTGGTGGAAAGTTCACACCCCCCCACGGGGCCTCGAGGAGACACTCAACACAAGTCTTACACTATTCATTTTCACGAAGTCAGAAGAGAAATGAATCTGAAGACATTTAGTGAAAATGAAATGCAACTCACTTTTCTCTGCCTCGAGGAAATACCTGAGAGCCTGAACAGAGAAGGACTCAAAGTCACAACATGCCCACTATACTGGATCTTCAACACCATACTGGATCTTCAACAATATACTGATCTTCAACACTATACTGGATCTTCAACACTATACTGAATATTAAAACCAATAATAGGAAAAACCAACTCGCACTGTCTAACCCAGACTTTATGCAGTCATGCAGCATTTGCACACAATCAGCACCGCTAGCTCCGACCCAATGCAAACTAACCCATCCCTTCAGACTTTTAACCGACGATAGCACTGACAAACATTTAACTTCTTTAGAATACAAAATGACTTCCAATACGCATTACACAATTCTGGCAGGGATTCGCTACTCCCCCTCATCGAGCTACGTAGCTCGATGAGGGGGAGTAATAAATAGTAGGAGGCCCTACCTCCTCGTAGCTCGATGAGGGGGGAGTAGCAAACAGGACGGCGGCAATCTTGTGTTGGTACCAGGGCAGGTCAGCAAACACGAAGCACCTGCAGCAGCAATGATTGCAGCAGCAGCAGCAGTGACTGGAGCAGCAGCAGCAGCAGTGACTGTAGCAGCAGCAGCAGTGACTGCAGCAGCAGCAGCAGTGACTGTAGCAGCAGCATAAAGCACAGATGATCCGACACAGATAAAAAACGAGCACTGAAGAGCTACAACCAGTCTGCTCTGTATACATGTACTGCATTGACATTTTACATCATAACGTAATACCTCATTGGTTTTGCTGCATTATAGTGAAGAAAAATGATGATAAAGGCTTCGAAATAGAGCCATCTTGCAAATGCATTTTAACTAAAATATCCGACTAGGGGTTGCAAAGTCGCAAAAGTCACAACGTCGCAAAGTCACAAAATGCATTTTAACTCAAATATCGAACTAGGTGTTTAATCAAAGTCCATTGAATGTTAGAATGATAAATTTAAAACAAGCCCAGGGGATGTTGGGCTGAACAACTTACCAATAGCCCAGTAAATGCACGGATGTGGCATCCTTCGGATTCAACTCGATGGCCTTCTGCAAGAGAACAGTCCACAAAAAAAGTCAGAACCATCTCAATGAAATGCAAGACATGCACATGTCAGGTGTACACACAAAAATCAACTATTCAGTGAGAAAAATTATAATAAATAGTAAATTAAAATAACTTGGTGCATATTGTACCCTCTATCAACAATATCTTATCTCATAGACAACAAGCCACAATTTTGTCTTAAATGTTATTTTAAATTACAGAAATACTCCTGCCCGCAAAATGCGATTAGCGTGAAACACATAGTTGAATAGGGAATAGGGAGACAAGGAAGTGCTGCTTGGTGTAGTAAATACGCGTAAATGTATAATGTGAATAAGTGTATATGTACACTGCACATATATGTATGCAAATGCGTGTAAATGTATAGCAGAGATGTGCGTACAAGGAAGTGGTGCTTTATGTCGTAGGCGCGGGCGATGCGCTCCTTGGTCCCCTCATACTCACCCACATAGTCGAGCATGATCGCATACCACTGCACAACACACAGACACAAGAGCTGATTTAAAATACCATAAATATATTTTTATATGTAATAATCTAATAAAAAATTGCCCTCGAAATTACTATAATATGCAACTACTTTCACAATAATCTAGCACCTATGTTTGTAACTATGTAATTTAAAATTCAGTTACGTTTGTATCTCGCAATACAACGGGCATTGAATGTAAAACAGAGCTGAGACACCCTTCATGATTCATCTAATTGTGATCCACAGAGCTCAGCTGAACGAAGCCTAGGCCTACTGTAAGTAGGACAGAGCAAATATTTCAACTAAACCTCAAGAAGTGCGTACTAAACCACCGCTGATGCGTGCATGCACCGATACTTGCCTTGTGCGCGGCGCTGCATCCCTCGCCCCCCGGCGCACTCAGTGCACGCCGTGCACACTCAAGCGCGTCCAGCATCAGCTGCTTCCGCGCCCCCCCGTGCCCCTCGCCTCCCCCACCCCCCGCGCTCCCCGGGGAGGGGGGGCAGCTCTTAGCCTTGTCACAGGTGGCGCGGGCGAGGCGCCACAGCAGCTCTGCACTGCTCGCCTCCGAGCAACTGTGTCAAACGAGTCATGGGTGTCATACGTGTTATACATGCCATATGTGTCACGCGTGTCATACAAGTCATACATGCAATACATGTCATAAAGTCACATATGCCCTATATGCAATGAGCAATGATCCCTACTCTATACCCTGTCGTGTAGTTTATCTGCTGGAGAGTAATCACACTACTACCCTGTGACATGTCCATGCACGGCATAGCGCTGTAGCGAGTGACCAGTGCGCAGCTGCTGTGTGGCACGCATTTAGGGCATACATGTATGTAACTTTATGACATGTATGACGTATGGCATATATGACTTGTATTACAATGGTCCAAGAGAAGCACACAAACTAATATGATTGCAAGGCCAGACAGGAGGACCTAGTGTATCACGCACATGATCTGAGACCAGAGACTCATATAGTAGGAACGCGTCCAATCGATGAATCCATAATATTTATGCTACAGCAATGAGTGGACCTGGAGAGCAGGAGCTGGTAGAGTTGCTCCACCTCGTTGCTCTGGTAGAGCTCGTCTGCTTGTCGGATCAGCTCCGCCTCCCTCAGTGCTCCTGCAGCAATTAAGTCAGCCTGTGTGTGTGACAGCTCTGCCTCGACTATCTGTAGCCTACTACTGCAACTGTTGAACTAACAGCTGTGCAGAACTGTCCATTCACTCCAGGTTTGTCGATACAATCTAATACTCTATATAGTTACAAATTATCCCAGGCTCAATTCATTAGCTTCCTTTCTTCTACATTATAATCGACTAGGTCGAGCTATTACTCTCATATGAATAGTCAATTGGCATATGGGTACAAAAGTCACTGTACAAAGCGAACCTTTAGAGGTGTCGGCAGTAGGGGCCTTAGTTCCCACGCCCAGACCAAAGACCGCGTGTACGGAGGGCAGGAAACAGACCGCGGCGCAGGCAGTGGCACCGGCGCGCACCGGGGCCCCGGCACGCGACCTTAGCTGCGCAAACTGCAGCATCAGCAAACTTTAGCTCTAAAGCTCGATTTTCATGGGAGATTCATACAAATTATAATTCAGCCAATAACAATAAACTATATTAGATAGGCCTACCAGTGACTGCCACGCAGAAAAATCTTTCATGGCCTAATTATGTTGTCACATTTATATTATAAAAGTTAAGAACAAGCATGGCTAATTTTTGGATTTTAATCGAATACCTGCTTGAGTCGCGCTGCGGCGCTGGCCCGCAGGCCCCGCCCCAAGCCCCGCCCCGCTCCCCCCTCATACGCGGAGAGGCTGACACGCCGCAGCGTCCAATGAAGCACGGCGGACGACAGGCGCACCCCCAGTCCCTCCATCACAACGTCTCGTCAAGCAGTCCACACGGGGAAAACTGAGTTAAGATGCCCCAAACTCAAGTATATAATGATGTTAGGCCCTGGGGAGATAATCCGGTCCAAAAATATGAAGTTACACCTTTTAACCTGCTGATCAGCTGTTCGATCAGCTGTTTTGATTCATTTCGGGCAGCAGTGTGACAAAATTAAACTTACCAAAAAGTGTCAATAGACTATTAAAATATAAGCCTACGTCAGTGCTAGTCTGCTGAAACAAGAATATCCAACAAGCAATTTTTTTAATTAAACAAATACAAAGAAAGATAGGCAGGCTAACTTAAATCTTTGACTCAAGCAGATACATAATTTTTATTTATCTTGAGCTAAGCATTGGATCATTTCAAGTCCACGGTGTTAGGATTGAGTTAGAGTTGAGTTAGTGTTGACCTGGGGTCAACACTGTCCCGACCCGCGCACTTGAAATCGATTTTCAACACCGCGCGAACACGGTGTTAACACCGTGTGTTAACACCGTGTTAGCACAGTGTTAACATCGTGTTAACACTGTGCTAGCGCGATGTTAGTGCGGAGTTGAGTTGAAGTTGAGTGGAAAGTAAAAATACGTCAAACTTTAAATAATTTATTTAAAATATATATCGTCAATTTATTTAAACAAAGTTGGTCTAATAAGTTGCCGATAGCGTTAATCAACCCTAACTTGTCATCAAAAATGTAACGATGCCGTCGCAAATCAGTTAACTCTTGGATATGAGAAAAAAATGCCTGGGTTGGCATGGTGTTGAAATTACTCGATTTGAACTCAACGCTCACGCGCTTGTTTACAAATTGCGTAATTCTCGCGCAACTCTCGTAGGCCTATTTGCCGCTAGCGGCGCAAGGCCTAGGCCGTGCATATAAGTGTGTCCACGTATCGCCGAGTTACTAGGCCTACTAGTACTAGACCCATTCGACCACGAATATTAGCGATCAGCCTGCAGCGCGCCAGTTTTCTAAACACCGCGCTAACACCGTGCTAACCTGGGCAACGGGTTGAGGCGTTCAGATTGAAAACGAGTTGGCCCAAAATTTCAACTCAACTCTAACACCGTCCTAACACCGTGGACTTGAAATCACCCATTGTCGTTATTTTATTGTTTTAAAAATTTAAGATATTTGAGTTTCTAAAGTTCTTCAAATAATTTCTGCTTCCATATTATTTCTGAGCAAAGGCATTGCTGAAGTAAAATCAATTTAATTCCTCATTGGCTTTGTTGCATTATAGTGAAGAAAAAGATGAAAGAGCTTCAAAATAGCGCCATCTTCCTAATGCATTTTAACTAAAATATCCGACTAGGGGTTAAATCTTGTATACTTCAAACACCTTTTTCACAAACCTTGTATTCCTTAACTATATTAGCAAATCGCTGGAAATTAATTCTAGAGATGACCCAGGGATGCAAAGTCTCAAAGTTTCACAGTCTTAAAGTCTCAAAGTCTAAAAGACTCAAAGCCGCAAAGCCACAAAATGCATTTAAACCAAAATATCCAAATAGGGGTTAATATGCAAGTCACAAACACATTTGACATTACTGACAAAATAATTTTTATTGAACATAACAAATTTAATGGAATAAAAAGTCTTAGCAAAAGCACTCCAATTAATTGAACTTGACATTGATCAAGGCAAGATAAGGACGTGAGCATTGAGCAGTCACCATTGAAAGCAATAACAAAACTAGAAATGTTGATAAAACATCTGATGATAATAGAGACCGCAAGAATTGATCGATAACAGCTAGACTACACAATGAACACAAACTACGACAACAACAAATCACAGCAGGAATGATAAAAGCGAGTAAACATATAGCGCTGCACTGATATTTGACAAGCAACTAGAGCATAGATTGAGACCGGTGTACAAGTGTCAAACTTCTACGAAATTATTATTGCACAAGACCAACGTCACAATGACTCATGTGCCCTGCAGTCATGATCGTCATGATCCTGCCAGGGCTCGCACTGCCTGGGGCCTTATTGATCCTGCCAGGGCTCGCACTGCCTGGGGCCTCATTGATCTTGCCAGGGCTCGCATTGCCTGGGGCCTCATTGACGTACATTTAGTATGTTTCTTCTTACATTGTTTATAATTTCACATTTTCAAAAACTAAATGACGTCATCATTTTGATTTGTGTGTGAAGGTGAGGAGTTTTCAATAAAAAACATAATATTTTTCTACGATTTGCGTAGGAACTTCTTATGAGTAATATTTTCTAAGATCGCTTCTTGAATGAGGCCCCTGACTTATTTACAACAGCTTCCTGTTGTACAACGACACCGAATGAGGAGATCGTGCATGCAATGTACTACACACCGGTACAAGTCGAGGATTGACTCAACATTTAGCAAATTCTCCTTAGATTGTTGAACAAACATTAAACGATCATCATGATTATCATCAACTTTGACACAATTCAGAAGTGTGACTTAAATAGGTTAACGCTGTTGACTTCCGCGATAACTTACTGTCAACGCTTCGGTCGGCTTTACTTCCTCCAATTCCTTCAGTCAAGTCAGTCTGCCTCCCTGCCTCCAGTCTAGTCGGTCACAGACTTCTTGAACTTGCTCAGCACAAGCGCCTGCTTGAGCATCACTTGGCGCAGCACGGGGGAGGACCATCCGATGCCCGAGCCCCCCGGGGCCCCAGTTGGGGGGCGAGGAACGCCACCCTCAGACCCCTCAATCTCGTCAAAGTCGTCGGCCTCAGTGCGGATCTCCATTTTCTGGACGATGAGACGTAGCAGGTCGTGCTGACGCTCCAGCTCCGCCGAGATTTGCTTGAGTCTGCATCCAGCATCACATTAAGTTGAAGGCAGCATCAAGTTGAAGACAGCATCAAGTTGAAGACAGCATCAAGTTGAAGACAGCATCAAGTTGAAGGCAGCATCAAGTAGCTCTGCATGTATGCCTACCTGGACTTGTGTTTGGCTATCTTTCTGTAGATGTATCTCTGCATGTATGCCTACCTGGACTTGTGCTTGTCCATCTGCCTGTAGATGTAGTTCTGGTGCTCAGCGTTCTGGTCCATTACTGACAGACTTGCCTCGTCCATCAGGTCAGGGTCGTTCTTGCGCATCATCCGGTTTTTCATCTGAACACAACGAACAGTTCATCAACCTTGTTCTTCATCTGTTCACCACAAACCGTTCATCAACCAGTTCCCTAATCCTAACCCTGTCAAAAGTTAAACAGAGCTTAGGTATACTCCAGGGTGGGGGGGTTATAAATTAAGTGGCTTACACTGCATGCAACCCTTGCATTATGGGCGTGCCAGGGGGGGTATAAGTAAGGGGGCGTACGTACTCGCTGCACCCAGCTCCTGCCACTGTGGGGGTAGAGGTCGACGAAGGGTCGGTCAATCAACTGCAGCAGACGTGTAGGCAGCTTCTGCTCCAGGTCTGTGTGCAACTGCACCTACAGCCAATAAGAGCGCCACTTTTCGTGCAGCTGCACCTAGAGCCAATCCACGCGCAGGTCTGTGTACAGCTGACCCTACCGTCAATAAGAGCGCCGGTTTGCGTGCAGCCGAAGCACGGCTAATCACTAGAACTAGTTCGAATAAAATATACAAAAAAGGACACATGCAAGTATACAGGGTGCGGGAAAAAAAACCCCCTAGCAGATTGGCGATAACTCAGCCAAAAATTGATATTTTTGCTTCATCTTTTCAGGGATGACTGAGATAACTTGACACAAGTTCCTTAACTAAAATATCCTCAAATAAATATGATGCTCAACTAAATATCATCCTCAACCAAAAATGATCCTCTACAACATATCATCCTCAACTACATATGATCCTCAAATATATATGATCCTCAACTAAATATGATCCTATGATCCTCAAATATGAACCTCAACTAAGCAAGATCCTCAACTAATATGATCCTCAACTAAATATGATCCTCAACTAAGTATAATCCTGAACTACATATAATCCTCAACTAAATATGATCATCAACTAACTATGATCCTCAAGTAAATATGATCCTCAAGTAAATATGATCCTCAACTAAATATGATCATCAACTAAATATGATCCTCAAGTAAGTATGATCCTCAACTACACATAATCCTCAATTAAATATGATCCTCAACCCGGGTCGATCTGCTGGTCGCCAAAATCTGCAAAAAAGATTTTTTAGTTTTTTGAGCAGTTGGCGATTTAATTTACATTTGGCGAAGCCCTTGGCTAAGTTTTTATTGATCCTTCAGTCTTAGAGTTTCAATCACTGGCTACATGGTGATGAACAGAGCAATAATTTTATATATTCCAGTGCACCCGAAGCGAAGAACTGTGCAACAAATTAGGCTAAAAAGAGTATGGCCTTGCAAAAAAAGAATTCTTTTTGGCAAATGTTTGGCGAATTTTTGGCAAGACCCAGGTCAGGCCCTGAGTAGTAAGCTCACCTGCATGGCGATGCGCTTGAGTTGCGCGTCCTTCTGTACGGCCTCGATGTCTCCCACAGCCAGACCAATCTGTGCACCACAGCCAGACCAATCTGTGCACCACAGCCAGACCAATCTGTGCACCACAGATACGACTGAGGGGAAAAGGCTCAATATCGCTAGAAAAACTGAATAGTTTCACAACAACCTTTGAAGTTGCTCTTGTAGATCTACACTCTAGAGAAGTTTACCTTGAGCAACAGTGTTTCCATGTGACTGATATGATTACCATGTCCTGAGTGAGGGTTGCAGCAGTGTTACCACTCGACTCATGCCCTGAGTGAGAGGGCAGTAGCGGTGCTACCATGCGGCAGTGTTACCATGAGGTTGATGAGGAGGATGGGCATGAGGAGGATGAAGAGGAGCAGGGCGAGAAAGCAGAGGGTGGGATGGGCAAGCCGCCCCCCCGCCAGGGGCGCCACCCACACGTCGAGGTAGTCAATGCTGCCCAGCATCATGATGCTTGTGCTCATGAGGGACAGCTCGGGGGTCGCAAACCCCTCCGCAGTCTGCGACAAAACATCGATACTATTCATATTGCGCACAGAGAGGATACCTACCAGTAGAACACACACAACACTCTGTCCCTACATCACGCAAGCAGCAGTGCCAATGCTGCAGATCAAAAATAGACTTGCAGCGTGGCTATCATTAGGACCAAGGCTATTTGCTAGGCGCTAGTATCAAGGTTTAACACTTAACGTAGCGTTGAGCAAGGTTTGGGTCAAGATTATAGTTGCTATTGGCTAGTTGAAGCGTAGGCCTACCTCAGTGTTGAAGACAGGTAGGCCAAGGCCAGTTAAAGCCTAGTACCAGAATACCGAAGATACGCGTAGATACGGTCAAGGCTAGTTGACGCCCCCTTACCCCGGTGTTGAGCAGGATGAAGAACGCGAATCCAAACGCGACAATAAGGACAGAGAAGACCGTGATGACCTGGATCAAAGTCTTGAGGATCTCAAGAAACATGACGACGTAGATCCCAAACACATCAAACCTAGACAACCAAGATTTATAACAAGATTACAATGTGAACCAAATATTGAGCCAATTCTACTAATATTTCCATCCAAGATTCCGGAGGGGAGAGAAAGTTGCACGCAAACCCCTGTAGGAAGAGACCAGACTAAACCCAAACCTCTGCAGGAAGAGCACCAAACTAAACCAAAACCTCTGCAGGAAGAGCACCAGACTAAACCCAAACCTCAATAGGAAGAACACCAGACTAAACCCAAACCTCTGCAAGAAGAGGAGGAGGTTGAACCAGGCGAGGAAGGATGCGACTGCGCCACACTGCCACTGCGCGGGGGAGCTCTGGGCGACGAGGAACGGGCCGACAAAGATGGCCGTCGTGACGTAGAGGATCCACTCGAACAGATTGCTGGCGTCTGCGAGGTACGCCCATCGCTGAGCACACAGCAACCTTCACTGAGTCTGAGACAACCCTCATACATCTTTGATACATGTACATTCCTGATATATCTCTGATACAATTAACCCTCACTTCGTCTGATATAGCCCTGGTACAACTCCTCACTCTCGTGTGATACAACCCTGATACCACGCCTCACCCTGTGACATTGTCTCACCTGCTGCCACATCTGCACGACCTCCTTGATGGCGTTGACAAGACAGAAGATCAAGATGGCCGCCGCCAGCACCTTCTGTCTCACCGATATCTGTGACGTCAGAAAGCAGGGTCAATTTGATGAACTAGAAGTCAAATGCCTCTGGAATGACAACAACGCCTTCCGCGTACTAGCCATGGTACTTACATAACGTGGGCACACAAATAGTTGACTGCAGGTTAATATTATAAAAACAAATAACCGATGTAAGTCATTTAATACAGATAGAGAAGAAGCTCTTGATGAGATGGGACTTGATGGGATGATGGGTGCTCAACCCACCGCAAGCACGGCAGCGCTGCTTCTTCAGCAGCCTGCAACCACACTACACTGATTTCATATCTTTCACAAACAACAGTTGCAACATCACTCTGTAAGCTAACCACCATGCTGTGTTCACAGTCGGGTGGCACGCCTCCCAGCACTCCCCCCTCCACACCCTCCGTCAGGTTGTTGTTGGGGATGACGTCACGCATGGCATCAGAATGCAGCACGCCCCCCCCAGGGGGCGCCACACAGGAGGGGGACACGTGAGGGAAGTCGTAGGAGGCGATGAAGGACGTGAGACATGCGAGGAATGTCGCATAGACGAGCAGGTTGGTGATGTGGAACCACATGCCGTACGCACACCTGCACCACACGCACCAAATGCACCACACGCACACCTGCACCACATGTACCATATACGCACTTGCTTCCCACGCACCGCATACACACTCCTGCACCACGCGCACCACATACACACTCCTGGACCACATGCGCCACTCCTAGCATCATACCTGCATCACTTATACTGCATCACATTCACATCTGCACACCTGTAACCATAATAAAACATAAATAAAACGCTAAAAAGTCATATATCAATATTCAGCACTGTTAGTTCGTCAGTTCTTATATTCATAGTATAGAGGCCATTAGAGCAGATGCGAGAGCTGAGGATAAAACTGCATCCAGCACTAGGCACTCACCACTTCATGGTGAGGAAGGCCGTGCATACAGGATGTGACAAGCACTCGACTCGGTTAAACTGTACCATTTTCTGCATCACACACACACCACACAATACACAGCCTCATGGTTGCAATAAAAGACTAACGTAGAGGCCTACCTACACTACTAACATCTATAGTTTCTTAGTATAATATAAACAGTAAAGTAAGTTTGTTGAGAGCAAAGAGTGGTTGGAAGGCGGCGCGAGACTTTTGCATTATATTTGACATTTAGCATTATATTACAATATTAACAAACAAATATATATTATATTAAATAAACTATTATGAAATATATTATACATTGTGCATTATATTACAATATTAACAACTGCGTTATAAACAATATAAATAATAAAACATCGAGTAAGACAAGTACGTTGAAAGCAAAGAGGGGCAGGAGGGAGTAGCCGGACTTTTGCATTACGTTACTATATATGTTTAATATAAACAATATAAATAATGATCAGTGAAGTAAGATAAGTACATACATTGAGAGCGAAGAGCGGCTGAAGGGAGGAGCCAGACTTGCGCAGTGCGCGCAGAGCGCCGATCTCCATCTGCATAAACTGGAAGCTGTACGTGTACTGCAACACAACAGCCAATTACAGCTCAGCATGAGTCCACAAATCACAGCTAAGCAGCATGGACCAATCAGAGCTTAGCTACATAGCAATCACAGGCCAGCACTATGGACCAATCAGAGCGCAACAAAACGGACCAATCAGAGGTTAGCAGGACTGATTGGATATTTGAATAATACAATCTGTGTTCGAACAACGCAGATTTGCTTCGTTGTTTCTTGCTGATGACAAGTGACTACGCAGAGAATTGTTTGTTACTGATCTGTAAGTATAGGAAACAGTTAGCTGTAGGCTGCGTTGATGGAGTAAAATCTGAGGGTGAAAAGATGATGCGGGGCAAGGTGAAGGACTCACGTGGAAGTCCTTGACCTTGGGGTCACAGCCGGACATGGTGCGACAGCGATCCAGCACCATCTGCAGTGAACAGCACCAGAAGGCAACATAGACACACACCAGCAAGCACGCACACAAGCAAACAAACAAACAAGCCACTACCATCCGTAGTGGACAGCATCAGTGAGTGACAGCAGAAGTGACATAGACACATATAAACAAGCATAGAAGGATAATAGTGACATACACACATACATGCAGCGGTACTCACCAGGCAGACTTCAGGCATGTACTGGATCATGCCGCCCATGGGACAGCCGTAGAGAGTAGACTTCATGTCCATCGCCTCCCTCCACCTGCACACCAAGCAGCACTGCACCATTCTTCTTCTTCTTTCGAGTGTTTTAGGACGCACTATGAGTTCGTGTGACTGTGGGCCTTCAAGCAGAGGATCAGTCTGCAGAGAACAAGACTAGCTATGGAAGCTCCAGCAGTCATAGATCCTCATAGAGACAACTCAAAACTGGTGCCAAAGTTCCTCGACTTTCAAAAGCCTGACCTTGGCCTTGACCCGTACTTAGTTTGAGAAGTGAGAGAAGCAAGAAGAATGTACTACCGTTGAACTCTCTGACTGGAGATTGTCTCACCTCACAGGGTGAATGGTCAGAGAGTGAGAATGCATGCAAGTACAACTGTCGTGAGAAATGACGGCGGTGGCGACGTTCTTCTAGACTGCCTCAGTTCTCAGGCTAGGTCAGGGTTAGGGTCAAAAATCAAAGGTGATGAACCTGTCGTGGGAGATGACGGCAGTGGCGACGTCCTTCTTTCCGTGCTTGATGCTGATGTCGAGCACGTGCAGCCCGTCCTTGTTCAGAAGGATGGCTGCGCCAAGGTTCAGCAGCTGAGACACCACCTTCTCCTGCCCTGCTATGGCCGCCAGGTGGAGGGGCGTGTCCTGCACCATACAAGCAGTGGTGTTGGAGGAGCCACATAGGTGCCACGCAGGTGCCAAGTGGAACCCACCAGATGTCAAGTGGGACCCACCAGGTGCTAAGTGGGACCTACCAGGTTCTTGTTGGGCGAGTCGAGCAGCTGTGGGTGGATGTGCATCACCGCACACACGCTCTGCGTGTAGCCGCCCACTGCGGCGAGATGGAGCGGCGTGTTGCCCACCAGGTCTCTGCATACACACACACACACACACATACACATACACACAGGTAGACAGGCAGACAGACACCTGCCAGGTCTGGAGAGACAAGCAGCCAGCAGAGAAACAAGACGATATGCAGCACTAGAAGCAACCACGAATAGGACAGACTACAGCGCTTGACGCTACGGAAAATATTAAAAGTTGTCAACAGAAGTCTGGATGCACATTGTACCATACAGAGACAATGCCATACTCAGCAACACCCAGTATAAATGATGCACCAACCATGCACCATAAGGCAGCACAGTGACACTAAATCACTAAAGATCCTAAATTTCAATCCAAGCATCATGATACAGCAGCATGTGATATAGCATCACGTGATAGAGGGCAGACAGCAGGAGGGCTCACTTGAAAACCCCAGCTGCCACTCACTTGAAGACCCCGGCCCCCGCCTGCAGCAGGAGCTGGATGACGCGTGCATGCCCCCCCTCGGCCGCGGCGTGCAGCGCGGTCTGCCCCGACCCGTCCGCCTCGTTGAGGATGGTCGTCGAGCCCGCGTCGCTGCGGATGAGTCGCACACACGTGTTGTAGCGCCCGTGTCTGCACCATCACAGAACAAACTAGCCTGTCTGCACCAGCACAGAACAATGGCGCATCTGCAGCACCACAGAACATGCGTGTCTGCAGCATTATTGTAATAGCATCTGTAACATCACAGCACATGCACTGCCGAATGGCTATGTTTTTTTGCACTCTGCAGGAGCATAGAACATCTACTCTAGCTGCATTGAAAGATAGAGTAGAATATGCATTTCAAACATAAAATTAACGCAGCACAAGTTCTGCAGCAAGTGCAGCATTAGCCGTACAGCAGAGAGCAGCAGCAGTTGCAATATCATGCAACAGCCGAAGCTGCAGCAGCAGCAGCTTTACCGAGCAGCAAAGTGGAGCGCCGACTGTTTCTTGTGGTCGCGTGCGCCCGCGCTGGCGCCGAGCAGCAGGAGCTGGTCGAGGGTTGCGAGCTGACCAAGCCTCGACGCATAGTGGAGGGGGGTGCAGCCCTGGGCGTCTGGGGCCTCGAGAAGCTGCAGCATCTGCACACAGACATGCACGCATACATGCACACAGTCAGGCACACATACATGCACACAGACACAGACACATAAAGACACACAGACACAGACACATGCAAACACACAGATTGAAAGTTATCTAAACTCCTGCCTCCAATTCAAAAGCCACACAGAATCTTCTCTCTAATATAAGTCACAGTTACTATCCCGCACCCCTTACGCCCCTGACCCTTAGTCAACACAACCAACACCCTCGACCTCCTGACCCCTAGTCCACCCACCCAGGTCGTACCTCCTTCTTGGTCGACTCCTGCCCGGGGCAGCACTCAAACTGTGAAGGGCGGGCGCCCCCCCTGATGATGAGGTGTAGCAGGTTGCGCCTCTGCGCGTCGACATGTGTGCAGCACGCACCCGCGCGTAGTAGCGCGTTCACCGCACCCCATGCGCACTTGGATGCAGCGAGCAGCAGGGGCGTCTGGCCGTCTTCACACCGCGCGTCTAGCTCACTGCCCTGTGTCATAATAAGCATCACAACAAGCAAGATGCTCAGAGCATACCTTGTGACAACCTCGCTGCCCTCAACATTCACAACCACGACCCTCTGGCTCTTTGAGTAAGGTGATAATAGAGAGGGGTGTTTCCCTTCACAGGGAGAGGCGCGGTGACATGGGGCGGGATGTTGCTCCTCAGGGGGAGGGGACCATATGCTGTGACACGGCTGGGGTGCGGTAGTACGGGGGTGCGAGGGGTGTGGCTGTACAGGGGGGGTGGGTTGTATACAGGGGTGTGACATCATACCTGCAGTATGAGGTAGTCCACAGCGGGGGTGCGGTCAAACATGGCGGCCGTGTGGAGGGGCGTAAGGCCAAGGCGGTCCCTCGCCTGCAGACAGGGGGCGCGGCGCGCAGGCTGCAGCTCAAACATGAGGCGCAGCACGTCGAGCGAGCCCTGCGCCGCGGCGAGGTGTACCGGAGTACTGCCGCTCTCCTGCACACAAACCCAACCCTAACCCTGACCCTAAACCTGCGCCACGGCCAGGTGTACCGGGGTGCTGTTAATCTATTGCAACAACACAACCCGGCACCAATTGCCACATTTCACAACCATTGATCATAAATTCAACAACTGTTCATCAAGTTAATGACGCCATCAACGCTCACGCTGATACAGCGCGCATGACGTTATACACAAATTGCAAAATATCACGGAAGTGCTTCAGAAGTCTGTCAGAATAGAAAAAGCATCGCCTCAGTGAAAGACAAAGTCAAGAATGCATTCTCTCACATAGTTCCCAATCAGGCTTATTGCATTGAGATTCACTCAGGGTCAAGGTCATGGTCTAACAGGAGCGGCACAGACCTGCTGGACGTCGATGGGCGCCCCGGCCTTGAGACACAACTCAACGATCTGAAATATTGCACAACGACAGTCACTACCTATAAACATGGCAGAGTAGCGGTCACTCCTTTGATACAGACTCAGCCACAGACTGACGCACAGCTATTACAACACAGACTATCATCTGGATACAATATAGCCCGTACCATTTCCAAAACAAGTTCCTGTCAAAGCTTCACAGCTAGAACCTGAAGATAACGAGAGAAAAAACACCAGTGATAGCTAAATCAAAGGCTGGGTTGGGTTTAGTCTAAGATTGGGGGATGGGGGGGGGCGCAGTACCCTGGTGTTGCCCCCGCTGACGGCGGCATGGAGGGCAGTGTTGTGCTCCTGGTTGACCCTCGTCAGTAGACTCGCCTTGGTCGAGCATCCCTTCTTCTCCGCTGCACAGCAGCAGCATCAGCAGCAGCAGTAACATCAACAGCAGCAGCAGCATCAGCAGCTACGTGCAGCGGGCATAATTTGTACTCAAAGAACTTGACGGTTCGTAGTTCAAATGGACTTTAAAATACTCTGATTTTCTATAATACATGTACGCCTTAAAATTCTCAAACGTTAGGAGACGAATTGGGAGAGAGTTCAACTGCTCCATCCTCTGACTGACGAAAGGTTGAACTTGAACATGATGATGATGATGAAATAAAACCCTAATTAGTGGTTTGGATATAATTTAGGCAAACTATTTTTTTTTTTATGAATAGGCACAGAATCCGGTGAAAAGAAAGAGAATGAGGGGCTGCGGACTGTGTCACCTCTCCTCTACTATCTATGTATACTTCCATTAAGTACAACATAATAGAAAAATAAATAATTATATATCACCTAATCAGAACCATAAACAAACCGCACATCCCAGCACTTAGACAAGTCAGTTCGGGAAGCGTAATATCCTGTCATTAGAGCACGCCTGATGCATCGATCAGAGGCTGGGACACCATCAAACGCAATCCTCACTAATGGCTCGCACTGATAGCTCGCTCCAACGATCATGAGTTAATGGACGGATGTTTTTCTGCGCGGCTCCCAGTCAGTTACGTGTTGTTCAACAACATGGCTGCATGGACCGCTGTATGACCCGCGCTGTGCTAGGCTGACAGCTTGGAGCGCCATAGGTGGGATTTCTGGGAGGGGTGAGAGAGTTGAAACTTCTCTAATGAAATATTAAACCCTGGCCAACGCATAGAGGAGGGCAAGAGGGGAATCAAAAAGTGACAAGGCCTGTCCAAAATTATTGTGAGGCCGGAAAATATTTGGTTTAAATAATTGGATTGCCTCCCTGAGCCGTAATGAACTAATTCCACTGTGGAGAGTGCAGGCGGTGCACACAATACATAGTGCAGCCGATACACAGGGGTAACACACACACCACAGGCTATAACCTAAGGGTCTTTCGACCAATATTTGTAGTTGTGAAAGCCTTTAACGCCTGACGCACCGTACTCGAGGATGACCTGCAGTGTGGCGGATGAAGAGTTCTGGGCTGCGATGTGAAGGGGGTAGAGCCCGATGTCACACGCGCGACACAGCAGCGCGTCGTGCGCCAACTGCACACACGAGCAGTGAGGTCATCATCAGCCAATGGTGCATCATATAATACACATGACGTCATCATCAAGCAATGGTGCTTCAGACACGCAGTGACGTCACCACTAGCCAATAACGTTGTGTCATACAAGCCCGGCCCCTCACCAGTATGCGGGCACAGTCGGCGTGGTCCCTCCAGGCCGCATAGTGCAGAGGGGTGCTCCCGTTCTCTCCGCCCAGGTTCACGTCCACCCCATCAAACCCCAGCATAAGGTCAAGGACGTCCGTGCGCTCAAGGTCAACGGCGAGGTGCACAGGCGCCATGTGCCGCGCGTTGAGCAGCGCCGCATTCGCGCCATTGGTCAGTAAGTAGGTCACACTCTTTGATTGATTGCTCTCGACAGAGACATGGAGGGGCGTGTTGCCTTCATTGTCGACCAAGTTGATGTCTGCGCAGGGGAGCAAGGGAGGGTGGTCAAATATTGCTTCATGAAAATGTTTTACTGACATATCTTAGGTTTACATTCAAGATTTCATCTTTGTTGTGAGGCTTGATGCAATTCTCAGAAAGGATCATTCAAGAAATCTAAGTAGAATCAATTATACTGCTGCATATTTCAATAAAAATGTGCCTGCAATGAGTGAGTGGATTATCATGGGAGAAGAAAAGTTTAATTCCACCCTAATTACCTGCGCCGTGGGCGAGCAGAAGGTCCATGATCGCGCCCTGCCCCCCCGCCGCCGCGCGGTGCAGGGGGCCGCGGCCCCCCCGGTCCCTCACCCCCAGACGGGCAGGGTGCTCGGCCAACAGCCGCTCCAGCTCCTGAGCGCGCCCCGCGCTGCACAGCTGCACACAACACGGGGGGTGGGGGGGGGTTGAATGCGGGGCATATTTTATGGAAATTTCCAACACCACATTTCGTGAAGTAGAAAATATTCTACGAGCGGGGGGGGGGGTGGGGGGGGGGGGTGTGCTGACAAAGTTTTTTTTTTCTGTCACAC
>JAQIWG010001012.1:0-27281 GCA_034695025.1 Chamaedrilus cognettii
AGTTACACCTGTCGGCGAAAACGAAGGAAGTCTTTGAAAGCAGGTGTGTCTAGGCGTATCTGCCCCAATTTTTCACGGCCGATTAGAGCTCTCGACGGGGAGGGGGGGAGAGGGGGTGCTGACAGAAACAGCAAACCCGCTACGCCACCGCATATCAAAAAACGCTTAGCCCTACACCTCGTGCAGTCATTTTTAGGCGTAGCTCTTCGCCTACCCCTTTCTAACACAGCGCACGATTTTAAAAAACCTGTTTTAAGTGTACTTAGCATTAAGCATTAATTTCTTTTTTCGTTTCTATGAGTCCATGGCAAAGAATCAACTCTTTCGGTGGAGTGCAGCGGTGATGTTGGAGTTGATACCGTCTGCTACATTTGCACTCGATCGAATTTAATTTAATTTAATTAGAATTTGACATTAGCTTCAACACCATCTGTTGCCATTGGATAGGGCTTGATTTATTTTAAGCTTTTTTCCTACAAACAGAATTACTCAAACACATTTTTCAATTTAGTCTGCTGTTTGAGAGACTGCGGGGCGCGTTATTAAATTGCATTGAAGGCATAGGCCAGCTGGCGCTATGGCGCCTAAGTCCAGTGATGCAACTGCTAAGGATAGGACTACTGTATATCACTAGATTTAGGGATATATCATAGATTGGGGGATTCGATTTTAACTCAATCCCCAGATACCTGGGGATATTTTTTATATAAAATGGCGCATTTCATAATGGGAGCAAAGGATTTTTTTTGTCAAAAACTGCAATCTAGGGATATTTCTGAGATCCCCAGAATCTAGGGATATCCCGTTTTGCCCCAATGGTATCACTGCCTAAGTCACAGATTATTTCGTTTGTGGTTCAAAAACATTTGACCTATAACGTTTCACGGACTATAGCATATGCATGCATCACGAATGCACCAACAAACAATGTATTTGGTTTCTTTTCGAACATATCTTAGAAATCCTTTATAACTACACAAGCTCACTTTTTAAACTAGTCTTGCCCTTCATACACGAGCTGTTTATGATTGATATCTACTGCACACACAATAGTACTATAGGCTGTATCACTCAATTTGAAACTTAAGCCTGTAACAGCACAATGTCAATTGGTAAGAAAACACCTAACTAGCTCATTGGTTTTGCTGCATTATAGTGAAGAAAAATGATAAAAAGGCTTACAAATAGCGCCATTTTGCTAATGCATTTTAACCAAAATATCCGACTAGGGGTTAAAAGTCGCAAAGTCGCCAAGTCACAAAGTTGCAAAGTCAAAAAGTCACGAAATGCATCGTAACTAAAATATCCGACTAGGGGTTAACTTACTAAATAAAAAGCATTCTGCGCAAAGAAGCAAAATACCCCATGCAGACCGGGGAATAAAGAACAGGTATACAACCCAGAGCTCCCCCGATCCACCCCGATCCCCCAATCAACTGCAAACCATTGATTGGGTTCTAGATCAAAGTTAGTTGAGCTACAGTTTGGCAAGTCGATATTCGGATTTAGGTTAAGTGAGAATTAGATCAATATGTTGACGATCATTTCTATAATGTCGCCATCTGTGGAATACTGTAAAACATGAAATATTCTCATGCATGAAAGCTAGTCAAATTTCGCGAAACGGCAAAAACTCGCAAAATTACATTCGTGAAAATAACACTGCATTATGCTATTAATAATTGAAGTTATAAAAAAAAAGCAAAATTTAATGCAGCTAAATTTCTTGGAGGATAACCTGCATCAAAAATTTTATGTTTTACAGTAACTGAGGCTAATGTTTATAACGTTAATATAATTCACACTCAAGTGTTACAGTACTGTTAGTCACACGGTCGTGGTGCGTCGCTATCTGGCGAATCAAAATAAACACGTTGTGGCATTACGCCGCTCAGCGACTCAAAACGAACGCGTTTCTTTCTCTCGCTCGAGCTAACAGCCGCTCCGGCGCCAACCAATGGCAGCGTCTCGCGGTCCTCGTTACCATGGCGACCACTCGAGTCCACATCTCCATTCATGCGTATGGACGGAATGGTGTTAAAGCCCCCTGGACCCCCCCCAAGGGCACAAGGGTAATCAAGTGGGTTAGTACTTCCGGTTCGCGATGACGTCATAGAAGAAAAAGCAGCGTTGATGACGTGTGATACAGAGGATGCAGGCATGTTTGCCTGGCTGTATGGCTGCAGGTCTGCCTGGCTGTTTGTGTGAATGTCTCCTTGTCTGTGATTCCCGTGTCTCTGGTTTCTGTGGTGATCAAACAAGTCAGGCTGATGGTCTGCTTGCGAGTATGTCCGATTGTCAGCCTGCTCGTCTGTCCGGGAGTATCTGCGCAAGTCCGTTTGAGAATCATCCGAATGAGCGGAGGATGCATAGAGGGTGGGCTGAGTGAAGGGATAGCTAAGGGGGTGCAAGGAATTGCAGGACATTGGACAGGGGGAGGAGTAACAGGGGGTTGAGTAGGGTGACGCCAGGGGGGTGGGATACGCTGGGTTGTCGACGAGCGAGGCGGGAGGGGGGAGAACAAACACCTGGGGCTCGCGCCCCCCCACAGTTGCTCCCCCTCGCCCCCCCTCGTAGTCAGAACTGTAGGCGGCGTCCACGGCGCTACGTCTGACCCGACCCGACAGACTTAACCTTGCTTCTGATTGGTCCGAACCAGCAGCTTCTGCACCGATCAAATTGATAGGGGACAAAGATCAATTCATGAAGAGTTATACAAGAGAAAGAAAATAATTAGGTCAGGTCTTCCATCAAGTGCTAAAATTAAATAAATTAGCGCCGTGAAAGCTTGATCTACGATTTAATGCTACATCACTGGTTGCAAAGATCTAAATCTCAGATTTAAATTATAATAGAGTGCTTGATTGAAAAATTGGGCCTAAGTAGAACAAGAAAAATTGCTGAGTTGACTCTCGATTGAAATCTGGGCTGCAAGCCAATTCCTTTTTCCCCGGCTTTAAGGGAGTAATTCTTCTTCTTCCCCTGCGAGTTTATGGACCGTGTGCAGTAAAGAAGACTATTACAGTCCGGTTCTGTGCTTCAACCTCGGCTTTACCAAGCACAGAACCTCTCCCCCTCTTAGGTCGCCTTTTACGACTCGCCCGGGGAGCTCTGAGCTGCAGGTCAATTCTTTCTTCCCCGATCTGCAGGCGTTATTTAAGGGGGTAAGTTGCTAATAGAGTTCTTGATATTCTAATCAAGATCGGGTCCCAAGGGGACTGATGCTAAGCACTATAGCCAGCAAGGCTCCGTCGCTTTGTCCATCGACGCTCAACAAGCTAACGCCATGAATATTATTTCCATGGTGTAAATCCTGCCGAGTTGGTCGAAACTTTGATCTTAGCCAAAATGCCCAGAAGCGATCAGTTCTTAATTATAGAGTTCTTAAGGTTTGTGCAAGATGAAGATAACCACGACGTTTCTTAGGCAGCGCCTGAGCATCGCTATTCAGCGAGGAAACGCTCTAGCTATCCGAGGCATCTTCGGGGATAACGTTTGGGGGAGCGCCGACTGAACATGAGCTTGGCTACTATCTAGCTGTTCCATTGTAGGCATTGCCCCTACTAATAGGCTTGAGATTTTGTTGTTCGATACTGCATAGCATTTTTGATGCGATTGTACATATTGCTAATAATTTGTAATGATTTAAATTTATTTAATGGACACTAAAAATGGAAGTGAAGATTAATATTTTGATCCTAAACTGTGATTCGTATTAATCGTGCAGATGTTAAAGAGGTGTGTCGCGTCAGAGCGAATAATTGAATAATTATCGCGGGCGATAATTGTTAACATTGCTTGTTTGGGTTTCGAATTTTTCAGCAGGTTTAACACCCCGTTGAGGAGCAGCAAAAAATAAAATATAGGCGAAATAAGAGCCTAAAAATCCCATTGAAGCAAAACAAATCAAACTGATTTACAGCCCAGAGCTTCTGGATCATATTGTATAGAATCTCCATGCAAATCGAAAAAAAAAAAACTGATCGACAGCTCAAAGCTCCCTGGGCGTGCCATAAGAGGCGACAAAATCAGGGAAAGCGGTCTTTGCTTCACCCCATGGCCAGGAGCAGGGCTGCCGAACACCGTTTAACGTCATGTCCGAGACGTTATCTATGAAATAATTAAATTAATTAGAATATTTTATGATTGGTATATATAAAATACCTTGTCGTTCTTGCCGCTCCCCTGATGGTCGCTGAGTTCCTCGTCGCCGAATAAGGGGGCTCCCCCCGGACGCCCCTCCCTCACCCCTATCCCCGCTATGACCCCCCTCAGGTCCCCTCTCGCAGCCGCTCCCGTCAGTGACCAGACGGTCGGACAACAGCAGACGATGACGCGTCTGAAATCAGAAATGAAACAGCACATTAAAATGGTGTGAAAATGACTAGATGATCTTAAAATCTAAATGGACCGCAGTGTTAAAATGGGGCAAAAATATGAGCATGTTTAAAGTGATCGAAGTGTTACAGAGTATTTTAAACGACCAGCGTATTTAAGTATATTTCTCAAGATTTTCTTAAATTTTTACTGAGTCCACCAATTTAAAACATATAATTCAATGACCACCCACAGTGACGTCATAATTTGGTTAACGCACGACGGTGCAGGGTTTTAAAAAAAAATATAAGATTTTCTACGAATATCTTAAGACAATCTTAAAACTAAAATTTTCATAAGATCGCTTCCTGAATCAGACTCGTTTCGTTGTGCTTTTTGTTTATTAACAAAGACTATTCCAGTCCGGTTCAGTGCTTCCGGGCTACGCAAAATTGCAGAAATGTTTCGCTCCCCTTCTTTAGTCGCCTCTTACGCCCGAAGAGATCTGGACTGCAAGCACCTTTTCACGATCTCTCTCACTGGTGCACTGCCAAACGGCAGGTCCCTAGCATCCAGCCTCTCCACACTGGCGGTTCTCCGCCATTCTCTTCATGTTTCCATACAATTTTCTTTCCAGTGTTTTATCTGTCATTCCTATTCTCTTTCTTCCCATCACCACTCTTGCCCTCCATTCATTCCACTAGTATTTTCTCTCATCAATCACTTACTACATGTACATGACCATTATAGTTCTTCAGCACATTCATATTCCCGATATGCATGGGAACAATTCAACGCATTGTGTTTGAACAGGGGCGGATCCAGGATTCGTTGGTGGGGGGGGATGAATACCTGTAGCTCTGTACATGTTTACTCCATTTTCCCTTCGAATCAAACTCACAAACGGAGGGGGGGTGGGTTGCTGACGAACGAAATTTCTGTACATGACGACCCTTTATCAAATCCGTGTATCAGAAATAATTCATCCAGACCAGACTTTTGTTACATTACACCAAACCTTAAGCTTTAATTCACTACATTACACGTATGAAGCATTTTTTGTGCTCATTGTTACATCTAGCACTGTTTTATCAACACTTTTCTTACACAAAAAAACATTTGTATGCTGGTGGGGGGACCCAATCTCCCCCCCTGGAAACGTCTTTGCGTTTGACGCATGAGATAGGAAGGCTGTTCTTCGCGTAGAGTCGTACACCTACTGTAACAGCGAGCATTTTATCGCATTATTATCGCTACACCACCCACACACCACACCACCCACACCACACCACCCACACCACACCACTCACACATCACACCACAATATAGGTCAGAATCATCACAAAATATAGGTCAGAATCAGCACAAAATATAGGTCAGAATAATCACAAAATACAGGTCAGAATTATCACAAAATATAAGTCAGAATCATCACGAAATATAAGTCAGAATCATCACAAAATACAGGTCAGAATCATCACAAAATATAAGTCAGAATCATTTGGAGGCAGACATAATAGTCTTAACTGACAATTATCTTAAATGACGGTTGCGGTACTCTTGCTAGGCTTTTATTAACTTGTAATTAAAATGTCTTGTAAAGAAAAATAATTTAATTCAAAATAAAAATAATTTGGGAGGGGGGGTTAACTCATCGCTATTTCTCCTCATGCAGACAAATGTTTGAGAGGGTGTGGGGAAGGAGAGGGATACATCCAACCGTCCAATCTCCGTGTCCGCAAGACAATATAAATTAAAAGCAAAAACCAATATACATTGGTTGAAAAACGAAACTTATATAGGTGTCACAGTATTCGACTACATCCAAAAAACAATGGAAATTAGATTTTTTATTGCAATTAAAGTCAAATATTTAATTATTTACTGATGTCATTACTGCACTGTGATTATTTTGCTAAGTGGGTGCATTGGACCCCACATTGCAAACATGATCACAGTGCAGTAAAGAAATGAGTAAATATTGAAATATTTGACCTTAATTGCAATAAAAAATCTAATCTCCATTGTTTTTTAGATTTAGTCCAATACTGTAACACCTATATATGTTTCGTTTTCCAAACTAAGTATATTGGTTTTTGGTTTAAATCTAAAGTATTTTTTAGTAACGGACTAGCATATAGTGTTCTTAGTTCTTACTAACGTGATGTTTGATCCCTCGTCATATGGGGCCCTCTATGTGTCCCCGACAGCTCTAACTGTGCCTCCCCCCCTCCTCGGTAGCGGTTCTTGGAGGGGGGTGGAGGGGGGGGGGAAGAGGCGGGGGGAGACAAAGGGGCAATTAATGCCCCCCCTCTTTGGGTGACCCCTGTTTGGGTTTCAAGCCCCCACATATTATAGATTGATATCCAATAAGCCAAGTCGACAATTCCACAAATTTTAACTAAAAATTTACATTATAAAATTAGAGTTTGGGGGTCTCAAACCCCCTCTGTTTTAGTGTGAAAGCGCCCTCATACATTTTTGGCGATTCCTTTCAAGCCCTCCTTGTGCTTGATGATGTACGGAAGGTAAAAAGTTGCTACGAAAAATTAAGTCCTTGAGTCCTCGTAAACTGAGTCCCCGTCGAGCCTTGCAGCCGCTGCTGCCACTCCTCCCCCCGGAGAACGAGGGAGGGCCATAACGCCGGCTCTGTCAGCCCGCTATCATTATTCTTGCAAACCCGCTAGAGCTCTAATGCAATCCCTAATTCATAGGCCAACGGGTCTTTTATCACTGTTTGATCCTCTGGATAAAGTGCAGGCTGACCGTGATTGACCGTAAGCCTGCTAGGCTGCTAGGCTTATAGCCTAGTGTCAATAATAAAGCACTGTTTGTTCTTTAATGCTGACGTCACAACTATGCCAAGTCGCACCGTGGACTTGACGCTTAGACGTGGCAGGGCCACATGAACGCCACTGTTACGCCAGCCAGCTAAGCCTGCATAGGCTAGATTTTGCAGCGGTACGTTACAATTTAAACAAACTAGTTTTAAAACTCAAACCATTTCATTAAAAAAAGAAAAATAAATACTTCTAATTTGTTCGCTACATCACAAAGTAGCAATCTAGGGCTATTTTGGTCGGGGATATCAAGTATCTATAGATGTTCTCTTTTGGTCCCATCACTGATCACCGCAATATTATCATACACTCAGGGGAGATAATCACTTTTCAACATCGGAGGGCAACAAAATTATATAAATTAAATAACTGAGCCACATAATTATTGAGAGGAGCGAAATGATGGCTTTGCCCCCCCCTTGCATCCATGTCGGGATGGCGAGCATGTTTTAAATGTAATATTTAGTCAGCTTTTAACGACTCGCCCGGGAAGCCCTGGGCTGCAAATTAAAAGAATCGCCCGGGGAGCTCTGGGTTGCAAGTCAATTCTTTGTTCCCCGACTTGTTCGACTTGTTTGGGTATCCAAATGGTGGTGTTTTGGGAGTTTAAGGACCGTATGCAGTAACTAGTAACGAAGACGGTCTTTTGACCTTTTTTGTCGCCTTTTACGACTTTCCCGGGGAGCTCTGGGCTGCAGGTCAATTCTTTGTTCCCCGACTTGCATGGGTAACCAAATGGGCACTGTTTTCTAATCCGTTGACAATAAATTCTGTGCTGGAAAGAGTGGTGTTAATTATCCGTACCCACCATTGCGAGTTAACCTCGAGTTGATCAATTGGAAAGTTGAAAGTGACCGTTGTCAATCTCCTATGCCTAGCGTGACATCACACAATCCGCCGATTGAATCACCTCGCGGTTAACTAGCAATGGTGAATACCAATATAAGTAGTTTCAAATTACAGACCTTATTTTTGTTTTTTTACTGGACAACATCTGGAGTGCCGTGCCATGAGCAAAGTCATCTCAAGGACGCTGTACACTCCTCGACATGGATGAGGTGCTGGTATCTCCTTCATTTTATTCGTGAAGCGCCGCTGGCAGCTGGATCAACCACGACACCTACGCTAGTATTGAGAATAATCCAGCTGACTCTAGATCAGATTCGCCAGGTTCCAGGACTGTGAGCTGTGACGGTCGCTCAAGCTAACGCAGTCTGTGTGGCAGAGTCGAGTTTATTGTCGCCATCTACCGATAACATTTGAATCTGTAGTAGTAGGCTACAGATTTACATATTGCAATTTTCTAATCTTAACCTTGAGGGGCCGTTTTTGATCGGATAGTTCACAAATGCACCAGCCTCCATTTTTAGTCCCATCTGGCTTTAGGACTGGCAAACCCGAGAAATTATCTATGTTCAAGCAACGCCGGGGTTTGAACCCGGGTCGCCAACGTGGCAGGCGGCAGACATACCGCTGAGCCACCAAGGCTAACAAACCATTATAGTGAAACAAGAGTAGGCAAATCATTGCCTTCAAAGCAACTGATAGACGCGTGTATACGGGCTTGCTGTTGGCAGCTCGACCTCGATTTGAAAATATGCTAAATCGCACATTCCTCGCACTGCGGTCTGAGCTAAACTGCAGCTTGAAATTTTTGGGTTACTCCACAATTTTTCTCGGTCTAAGTGCCAATTTAGCAAATGCGCACAAATATGACTGAACTCTGATCTTTATTAGCGTTCCGGAAGGCAATAATCGTGTTAATACTTGTCAATAGTGGTGAATGTTCAATGATATCGGGACAATATGAATCCTGCAACGCAACTGACTTCTCGTCATTTTGGCCGTTAAATCGCACTTAATTTGCAGAAATGTGCGATTAAAAAAATTAATTTGCAGATTGCTAGTTCGCACATTAAATCGAGGTCGAGCAACAGACAATTCCGTTAAATCGGACTACGTCACTAAATCGCACTTAAATCGCACTCAAATCGAGGTCGAGCAACTAGCCGTTAGTGTTAGAACATGCACATGCAGCCCAGTCTGTACGATGCAGATGTACACGTAGCACACATACATATTTTGCTCCAGTGCGCGCCACAACGAAGCCCAAACCAAACATTATCACTTCATAATATTGCAGCGGCAGCGGCGCCAAAATCAATTTCGATGTTTTATCGATCTACGAGGAACGAGGAGCGATGGGGGTGGAGGGGAGGGTGTGTGTACGAGAGTATGGGAGGCGGGTAGGGGAGGTCGGGGAGCGTGCAATGAGAGAGAGGAATTGGGAGAAAGGAAGAGAGGATTGGTCAAGCGGACGTACACGTAGGAATCAGGCTTCTGGCAATGACCAAGAATAAACCTTATCCACCCCTGCAGCCGACACGTTTCAACCCACCCCCCCCCTACCAACAACACATTTAGGCTCAAGCTTTGCACTTCCCTACCACCAGCGCCTTTAACTTCATGCCGCCCTACCACCGACACGTCTAAGCCTCAGCCTCCGCTACCACCGACACGCCTAAGCCTCAGCCTCCCCTACCACCAACATGACTAAGCCACACGCTCCCCTACAGTTAAAACGTTTAAGTCTCAACCTCCCCTACCACCAGCACCTTTAAGCCCTCTATACCCTCCCCTACCACTGACACGGTTAGGCCCCACCATCCCCTATTACCAACAGGCTTAAGCTCCGCGCTCCCTTACTACCAAAACGTTTAAGCCTCAACGGTCCCCTACAATGACACGTTAAAGTGCCAACCTCGCCTACCACCAAAAACCTTTAAGGGGCTTAACCCTCCTCTATCACCGGCACCTTTTAGCCCTACCCTCCCCTACCACCAATACGTGTAAGCCTCACCCTTCCCTAACTAAAGGCTTATGTCCAACCCTCCCCTATTTGCCAACACGTTCATGCCCCACCATCCCATATTTGCTGACACGTTTGCGCACCATTCTCCCCTACCACTAACACGTTTAAGTCCCACCACCCCTACCACTAACACGTTTATGTCCCACTACCCCTACCGCCAACAGATTTAAGCCTCACTTTCCCTACCACCAACACGTTTAAGCCATGCGGTCCCCTACCACCAACACGTGTAAGCCTCACTTCCCCTACCACCAACACGTTTAAGCCCCACCACCCCTACCGCCAACACGTTTCAGCCTCACTTCCCCTACCGCCAACCCGTTTAAGCCACGCGCTCCCCTACAGCCACACGTTTGACCCATTATAGATTAGCTCAAGCGAAGGGAAAGCCTCACACTGCCGCAGCGCCATATGATTGAACGCACTAAAAAGAGACTAGCAGAGGACAGAGGATTTTTGAATTCAATTTCAAACCAAAATGATCTATTTTGCCGAAACGGAGATAAACACGTAATAACAGCAACGAGTTTAAAGTCGGTTTCGGTGTCCAAATTCGTCATCGGACAATGAACGAGGCCATGGAATAGCTAGAGGAAGGAGACGGAAGGGGACGAGAAAATTGTAGAATCAAAAGTGGGGGAGGGGAGGAGGAGGAAGCAATACGTGGAGCCCAGAGGCGGCGCAACCGAGGGACAAAAAGGGACACAGCCCCCCCCCCAACTCAAAAAGTGAGCCCCCTCACTTTTAACCCTTGTTCTCATTTTCAAACCCCACGCAAACATCAAAGTTTCTTTCAGTCCTCCCTTCCCCCACCGCTCGTGATTTTTGTCCGTAAAGGAAAAATGGCCTGTAGACTGCTGAAGTTCTTGCATTTTCAAGCAAGCCCCCGTGAAGCTAACCCTCCACCAAATTTATCCTTTGTCCCTTTGCCACCCCCCCCCAAAAATATTCCTAGCGCCGCCCCTGGTGCAACCGGGCGGGGCGGGGGAGGGGCGGGGCTATGAATCACGTGACCACGGATTGCAAGAAGCAGATACACGCGAATACAAATGGCGCGCTCGCGTCGTACTGTCGCGTGGCGGCGCCGCTGTACCATGTCCTCGGCGGCTCCAGCGAGCTGGCGGGAAGCCACGCAAACCTACTTCGATTTTTGTTTTTTCGGCAAGGTGCAGGAATGGGAATTTGAGATCGTTGCATTTGTATTGTATTTGTATTTTATTCAGAAGCTTTCAGCATCTATCAACATACACACAGGTTAACAATGAGTAGTCGTCACAGGTTCGACGTGCTGCGGTCCTAAAGGGACATCAAAGGTTATAGAGATAACGCTGATAACACCAATTATTACAAATGTTGACAATACTAGCGGCATAAAATCGTCATAAGACACATCATAAGAAGATTAGAGCTATAATTATAAAAGTTATAAGATTATTATGAGTTATTAATATAAGTTACTATTATTATTATTATTACAATTATTACACCAAATTTCAAAATTTGTTAGGCTTCGCTTAATAATTCTCTTAATTTTTTGCGTCGACTTTTACAGTTATTCTTTTTCTTTCGCAATCAACAGTTCGATCGTCTGAAAATAACGATTACTACTATCCGCGCAAAAACCATAATGTAAGCATCTCAGATTTTATATATTGCACGAATTGATGTTGATTGCTGCGCATTCATTGTTACTGCTTTGTATGTTATATCCACAGAAATAGAAGCCTAGAACGCGCACGCATAAACTTCGCAATTCTGTAGAAAGAAGGACCTTTTAAGCAAAAACGGAAGTCGATTAAAATTATTGTTTATGGTTGCAATTATGATGATTGGTTGTGTATAGATCATGACCCTGTCAATCAAGTTGTGAACGGTTGTAATTGGTTTGCCCCATGGGGAAGAGCCCCGCCCCCGTTATCTCCATACGTGCCTCAATATACAGAATATCACGGCTCCCCCTGGCTATATCCGATTTCGAGTCGAATAGAAACTTCCTATTTAATATAATATTAGTCTTTATTAGGTTGTTGTTCTTGCTGTTGTTTTTCAGCTTATTTTGGACCCTGTTTACCTCTTGATGGAGAGAGCGTTAGCGTGCTGTAATACTATATCGTTTTGCAAACATTCAATGTCTGCGCGTTTTGCCAAAATAACGCTTCAAAAGCTTTATACAATGGCGATCCTCATAAAAGCTACAATTCAGTGCAGCAAATGCAGCAAAATTTCTGAGAGACGAAGCCGACAAAATAATATGCAGCAAAAAATTTATGTTTTACAGTAGCGTATAGTCCTTGTTGCTAAGCACGGCATTGACTCCCAAGGTACCACGAACAACCGGGTTGCTAACAATGCACAATTTGTTCTCAACAACAAATCGTCTTCACAGTGCACACGCCAACCATTGACAGACGTTGCATGGAAATCTTGTTACTACCTGTAACTCAATCCAGACCAGTCTCAGAGAACAAGGAACGATTCACACTGGAAGGACCCCACCCACAGCTCGATCAGGGCATTATTTACTATACAAAATGAAAAGCAAATTGCCCCCAGCCTTCATGAATAGCCCCCCTGCCCTTTGCCTTTTGCCCCCCACTTTTTGCCCCACTTAAAAAAAATGTTACGTTGTTTTTTTGCATTTTGCGCCGTAGTCTGCATTCCTGAAATTTTGAAATTTTATTGGCAGTCAAACACTTGGTTACTAAATTCAGGCAGTCCATTTGCAATGTAAATATAAAGCTGTACACCGAATCAAGTAATGCGTTTCTTTGAGAAAATTTTCGCATAAAAGTGCCCCCATCCAATAAAATGCCCCCCAGCGAAAATTCGTTAAAAACTGCCCTGAGCTCGACTAAGTCGCAATGGAGGGACTCCAACCACAGCTTGACTTAATGTAAGACTCACTCACAGCTCGACTCAGGTCACAATGGAGGGACCCCACTCATAGCTTGACTCAAGTCACAATGGAGGGACCCCCCAGAGCTCCACTCAACAGAGGTACCCCACCCACAGCTCCACTCAACAGATTGGAACCCATCCACAGCTTGACTCAATAGAGGTACCCCATCCATAGATCGACACAATTCACAATGAAGGGACCCCACTCACAGCTCTAACAGGTCACAATAGGGGAACCCCCACCCACAGCTTGACCCAGGTCACAAACAATGTACCCCACCCACAGCTCGACTCAATCGCTCTCTCGCGTGTTCCGCTCAGTCGTCGCTCTAACTTCTTTAGCGCGTCATCCATCAGCCGTCCTGACGTCTTGCTGGGGGGGGGGGGGCGCAGCTTCCTGCTTACTCCGCCCCCTCCTTCCTAGGCCACTAACATCAAAACTACCACCCCGCCCCTCCCGGTTGATGAAGTGTCAAGGCAATGCGGGTAGAGGATTAATAATCATAAACGTCATTTAGCGCCAGTTTCGAACGCCGACGCGGTATAAGCGCAGTACAGGCCGAGCGCTGTCGCATATCAGGTCAAGGCAATCCAGAATTTGGGAGCGGGAGAGGCGGGGGGGGAGGGAGCTCTGGGTGAGGATGTATGAAGGAAGGGAAGGGTAGCGGGGCACAGGCAGGGAAGGGTAGCGGGGTCCAGGCAGGGAAGGGTAGCGGGGCCCAGGCAGGGAAGAGTAGCGGGGCCCAAGCAGGGAAGAGTAGCGGGGCCCGGGCAGAAAAGGGTAGCGGGGCCCGGGCAGGAAAGGGTAGCGGGGCACAGGCAAGGAAGGGTAACGGGGCCCAGGCAGGGAAGGGTAGTGACAGGGAAGAGTAGTGGTGTCCAGACAGGGAAGGGTAGCGGGGCCCGGGCAGAAAAGTGTAGTCATGGAAAACGTCGTTAAACAATCTCGTTCCTTGTATCTTAATATTTTACTTTCAAAGATGAACAATGCAATTTATCACTTTGCAACTAATTTTGTCATCAATCAAGCACAGGCGCATACAAAATTCGCATGAAAAATGTAGGCATGTTGTAATGTTTAAATAAGGATGAGGTTTAAAGGTGTGCGGCTGAGTTCATTATGAAAGCACAAATTGTACATTAAATTGTAGAAATTGTAGATTCATTAAAAATTGTAGATTAACTCACAAACTGTAGATTAATTGTAGATTAAAAGTTAGCAAAGTTGACCAAACGTTGTTTTGTGAAACCCAGTAAGAGGTCAGCGCACTGCGGCTCTGTATTGACACCTGTGTTTGCCTTTTAACCCATCACGTATTGCGATCACAATAGCGCACCCTATTTGAAAACACTATGGAAAATCTATAGTTTAAAAATAATTCACCACTGCTCAACCTTAACCTCACCTACACGTAAACGTGGCTACATTGTATATTTGGTATAAATATCAACCCAACTAACCCTTGGTATAAGTATCAACCAAAATAACCCATACTAGCCTACTCCAAACATAACCTAAACCAGCTCTAACCAGTACTTAAAGTGGCATATGATAGAAGGGGAGGGGTTTCGACCAGAATTTTAGATGAAGGGGTCAGTCTGCGTAGTGAAAGGTTTAGGGAATGCATGGTCCTCAAATGGAGGACAAACCACAGTGACGAAGCGTTGCGTTGTGGCCGAGTGGTCTAAGTCGCGGACTTCGGATTGCGACTGTGGCAGAGAGTCGGTTCGAATCCCGGTCGCGGCAAAAGATTTTGAGTCACATCGTGCAAACTTGGCAAAGGTGCTTAATTTCGTCAGCCCTGCAAATAATCATCCATTAGGGTGGAGAGCAGTAGAGAAGTTGAAGTTAAAGTTGAAGGACATTGTCGAGTTGAAATTCAAATGCATGCTCTATTTTAAAATGTCCAATTGATTGCTCAAGGTTTGGTGATGGTATTGATCTTAATTTCACTCGTACGAGCAGCCGAAAACGTCACACGAACAAGAATATAGATTACGCAACACAAAAGAGATATAATTAACTATAGCAGATGATAACTGGTAGATCAAGATGTTAACAGTTTAAAGGTCATAATATACGGCTGTAAGTAGCAATTACTAAACAGTCATTAAGGAAGTGTCTCTCTCAGCCTGAAATAGGTTTCTAACCGCTGTCTTATATGACGTGATAAACGTTGCTGGGCTGCAGTTATATTTATCTGCCAATTGCGAAAAAATGCTGTTCTGATCATTTGTAATATATTTGTAATCTATAGCTCACGGGGATCAAAACTCAAGCATCGACCCTCCAACAGACAGAATTTTGCGGTCTAAGTGGGGGTGGGGGGGGGGGGGGGGTGAAAAAGTAGTCATACAGCGGAGGCTAGGATCGACCCACTCAAGCTAAATTTTTCTTGAAGAAGGGGCTTAAAGAATTTAAGTGAGGGGGCCCAACTTCCACAATCCTCCCCTCCCGACGCTCAAAGCTCTGACTCAAATCTATCCCAACCCTAACCATAACCGCAATTCAACCCCAACTCAACATAAAGTGGCAGATGGCAATGGCGTCGCTAAGATTTTAGTTAAGGTGGGGCATATGAATATTCAAATAGCATAAGTGCCAATGTTCTGATGGTAATTTGCGCCCTGTCATAAGTCATTAACTGAACACAATTTTAGATAGTTACATGAGACCGTTGCATACAAAATTACAACAAATTATCAATAAACGCCAGAATGAACATAAAATACATCGTTAAATCAATAAAACTAATTAAAACATTGAATCATCAAAAAAAATGATGTAAAGTATTTGCGCAGCGCGTGCCTCAGCGCCCAATAGCTAGAGACTGGGAGCTAGTTACTTTTAGAACGTGCCGATTCCTGTAACGATTCCATTAAGCAGCCCAGTGAACCACCTTGCGCCTGCCTGCGGAATGCGTTCTTAATGTATGGCGTTATATAGTCACAGCAACAGCGACAGCGATCTATAAATAGAACGTTTGAAAACGCGGACGAAAGTGTACAGGCAGGTCAAAACTAAAGCCCGACTCCAACCTATACAGCGCTAACCCTAACGCAGCACTAACCCTAATGCAGTCTCAATCCTAATTTGCTAACCTTAACGCAGGCCTAAGCCTAAACACCGGAATGAACATAAAATACATCGTTAAATCAATAAAAACTAATTAAAACATTAAATCATCAAAAAAAATTGCGTAGGCAGTGTTTTAGGAGTTTTAGGACCGCGTGTAGTAACAAAGACTGTTAAGGACTGCAGGTCTTTGTTACTACACACGGTCCTTAAGCTTCCAAAATTAAAGTTCTGTGCTGAGGGCCACGCACAAAATCGCTCTCCCATCCAGGGGTGCAACCAGGGGGGGGGCTGGAGTTTGGTTTCTGTATTTAGTCACAACTATATAGTGATCTATCGACGGCCCGTGCTCCATACATTTGTATGTGCGTCAGATAGCGCCTCTATCGAGAGCGTCGATACCATCTCCCATCCCTCATCCAATCCTGCGTGGACCGTATTCCATTCCCGGCATTCCAACGCGGAGCGATCCGCTACTCTAAACCATAACGGTCGTAGGTAAGAATTTAACTGATTCAATGGAGTGGATACACCGAGTACAGTGGATTCAAACAGCCCTTTTTTCGTATAATCTGTTGATGTCCATGTTTTCACATATGTTTAGACGTATACGTCCTTGTGAGGGCTGCAGAGGCTGGGTTCCTTATGGCCGGATGCCCTTCCTCACGCCAACCAAACAAAAAATTCTCTGTCGCTGGGTTAGCAGCTAGCGACACTTGTGTGTTTAACAGCCTTGCAGAAGGGCCTGTAACGTATGGTTTCATAGTTGCCGGCGTGCGTGAGGAATTGAACCCAGGCCCTCTGGACTCCTAGTCCGCCGCCTTAACCACTACACCACAGCGCCACGCTGTGCATTCAAATAACAAGATATACAATCACTTTTCTTGCAGGAGTTTTTAGCAATAATATATTAGAAACAATTTTTAAAATAAAGTATGGCAAATCGAGTTTCTAAAAAACATTATTTTCAAATCTAGGAAATACACTAAGGAAGTAAAGTTTTGCAGAACTGAAACTTGGTTTGCGTCTAACTAGATTCAAAAATCATTATTTAGAAACATAGGCCAGCGATCGTTTATTTCTAGAGTGCGTCTCCGTTTTTAAGACGAGAGGGAACCGAAGTGGTATCGTCTTTTGAGTAAATATGCATCACCATTGGTCCCGAGTTAATAAATTTACAAGAGTATTTTCGGGGTTTATTTTAGGAGGCGCAGTACGCCTAAAACAAGGTTTTTTAAAATCATTACGCCTATATAGAAAGAGGAAGGCGTAGCGCTACACGTCAAAATGAATAACCTAAGCGTAGGCCTACGCGCTTTTCAAGATCTGATGGCGTAACGGTTGCCTTGTAAAAGTCGAGTGACGTCGATAATCAGACCGTGGATTGGCGGATTCGGTGCAGTTAGGCCTAAGCTTCTGCAGTAATACTATTTCGAAAGGTTTAAAAAGAGACTGTTTAGACTGTTAAGAACGGCTCACAAGTTCTTATCTCAAAGTCGGACTTCTGAGCTTAGCCTAGGCCACTCCTTATCGTAATAGTGCAGGCGCAAGACGACGCGACTTTCGCAAGAAGAAGTCTAAGTTACTTAGACTCCTGCGCCTCCTCTTGCGCCTCCTTCTTAAGGAGAAGCAAGTTACGCCGCGTAACGGTACGCGGGTTTCATGAGGGTCAAAATTAACTCTGGTCATTTAAACAAACTTGTCCAATATTAACAGCAAGAGGTGTTTCGTTGAAACTGAAAGATAAATTCTACTAAATGTCTGTGCAGAGTACAATAATACGTGGAGTGAAACTTGGCCAGCAAACGTGAAAGATGTGCAGAGATTAGAGATTAGAGAGGACAGGCAGGATGATAGTGAGATAGATATATAGATTATCGTTAAAGAACAAGTGTTGAAGCAAAGAGTATATTGTATTCAAGATTCCCAGATTCACATTCCCAGATCGAAAGAGCTCTTCTACCTTGAAAGTTTTCAACTGTAAAAATTTGGTGGTGTTACTTTGTCTAGACAGGAAGTAGCCCTGGCCCAAAATGTTGACTGAAAAAAATGAGATCTGTCCCCCAAAGTCAAACCGTGCAGTGTCTTTCGGACACATAACGCAAATCAAAATAAGGGGGGCTCTTACTCCCACCAACCCCTCCGGGATTGACGCCTATGATGTCTTAACACGTACCCATATTAGCCCAGGAAACAGAGAATTGGTTTGCAGCTCAGAGCTCCCAGGTTGTAGATTCATAATGTCTTGATCGAGATCGGGTCCCCATCTCCCCAAGAACCGATTTACCCAGCAAGGCTCCGTCTCTTTATCCATCGACGCCCAACAAGCTAACACCATGGATATTATTTCCATGGCATAAATCCTGAAGAGTTAGTCGACAATTTGGATCTAAGCCAAAAGGCCGTAAGGTCCCAGGTTGCTGATTCTTTGTTGGCCCAGAGGCACCGTGTTGTAATAGTGTGTTGCTAAACACGGTCATAAAAGTATTCATGGCTTTATAATGGTGTGTAATAGTCTCGTTATTACACACGGTCCTTACACTATAGATAGCTTTAAAAAGGTGTGTGGTAGTCATTGTTACCACACAATACACATGATCCTTGAAGAACATGTACATTGAAAGCTTTACAAAGGTGTGCAATAGTTTTTGCTACTAAGTAGTCAAAATGATCCTTGAACTAAATTGATACCTTTATAAAGGTGTGCGATAGTCTTTTGTTACTATACACGATTCCTAAACTTCGACATCACCTTAAACATTGCCGTCGAAATAAATTTCAAAAACATCTAACTCAAATGATATTTAAACATTCGTCGATTCCTGTTCAACATGGGGGACCAGACAAAGTCGCGACTGAGAGGAAGGAGGTAGACCCTCGCGCCTGTATCATTTCAGTACCAAATATGCTCACGACCGGGGGAGAGGGCTGAATCGAAATATTGTTCTTCCAGGATCGAAAATCGAAACTCAACTCATGATTAGGAAACAAACTCCCTTGTATTCCGGTCCCCCGTAAATGTTGTCTCCAACGAGAACTCCAACATGTAGCTCCTAGCGATTTAAAATGTTACATTCCCAAAAGAGAGCCCAGGACATCAAAATTGCAAAATTGATAAGGCCCATGTAGACACTTATTTGTGTAGAAGCTCTACATTATTATAGCTTCTACACACCAACTTCAACTTTAATACGGCACTCCGCCTTAATGGATGATCATATATGATTAATAATAAATTAATAAACTAATTAATTAATATAAATTAATTTTGTAATTTTGTAATTTTGTAATAGGCGGTTGTAGGGACGCTCGCCGACGGGCGATGGAGTGGGGAGAGGGAGGGGCGGATATAGGGTCGCACTGGACTGTATCTTAACGCATTTTTACGTCTGACAATGGATGCTTCTGTATTTTAGTGTATTTTAATGTATTTTACCGTATCTTAATGTATTTTAATGTATTTTATTAGTATTTGTATAGTACATTGTATATATTAAATTTATGTCATATAAATTAATAATTAGAAGGGCCGACAAATTTAAACCATCTTTGCTAAGGATGCGCAAAGTGATTTAAAATCTACGCCGCGGCCGTGACCCGAGCCGACGCGCGATCAAACTCACATTCCGACCTCCGCGCCTTAACCAACTCGGCCCCACCGCTTCGTCTAAATTTAAAAGAAACTAATGCGCTAATACAAACTTTTAGAGAAATTACGTTATTTAAATTTTATGAATATATTGAAACACCCGTTTAAGGCATGACTGCGCTTTTAGTAGCCCAAAAGAATACCATTAGCTATACTTATCAACACCCCGTAGAGTTCTACTACAATTTCAGAGGCCAGCCAGATCGAAAGTTTTAAAGAGTGGAGACAAAGACGAGGGCAAGGGTGATCGAACTATCACCCATAACCGCCAAATTTGATCACTCGGGAGATTAGCTCAAATACGGGTTACTTTTGGTACGGGGAGGGAGGGTGGGCGGGGGCGGCAGAGCAACTCGGGTAGCCAGTAGGTGTTTTTAGATTTTAAAGGAACCATGTCATGACAATAATTCTTATATTACTTATTCTCCTCGAAAGAAGAAGGAATTGCTTCTACTTGAAGTTCTCTGACCATTGCTAAGCAATAATAATTTATAGCTGCCAACAGCTACATAAAGACTTAACAATTAATCCGATGGCATCAATCTTGTCCAAATCAATTCCAGCCCCCGCACCCTTCGACTGACCGATAAAAGTCACATTTTATCCAGCGGGATCCAGTCCGTGATCATTATGCAGCGATGGGAGCCACCCAGGATATCAATGCTTAACTGACGGCGAAACATTAGCAGGCCTATAGTTATACAAGGCTATTGATCGGGTTCTTACGTCTGCTGCATCATTATTCACCATTGTTGTGATTATATCGCTCTCCTAGCGAGTGCTGCCCATCGGCAGGGGGCAACGGGGCTTATTCCAACATCAACTGAAGCACAGCTTTGAATAGCATCTCGCTAACTTCAAGGTAGCGAGATATGCAAAGCAGCAATGGTGGCTTTATTTCCGCCGGAAGCAGAATTATTACATTATTACACGTTTAAAACTGAACTCCACACAGCATAAATTTAACGCAGGCCTTCTGCGCGACGCTTCTACTTCAATCGCGTTAAAATTTTCATTCCAACGTATCTTTTTCCAATAGCGCCACAGAATTCATAGCTTTCAAAGCAGCGTCTTTTGCATTATTTATTTACTATTACAAACCTAATTTTACCTCACAGCAGAAGCAACATAATGATACACAACGCAAACAATGTAATTCAACAGTTACAGCGAGGCGCTGTGGTGTAGTGGTTAAGCTGCACCTTCCAGTGCAAAAAAGGACGCAAAAATTAGTTGTTAAGAGTCCAGTAACATGCTTTGTAAAAATAGTCGTTAGTGTCCTTTGGCTAATGTAAAGGGAATAACAAGGTCGCAATCGTTACGTTAGCCATTAAAACATTTGCGGCCTTGCGCTCCTTTACTGAGATTCAAGATGGCGCACAACCGGCCAGTAATAGGTGCGTTATACGAGATTTGTAGCCAGTAGGTGAAGAATTAGCTGATTTACCAGCACAAAGGCTTTACATCACTATTATCCTTTGTGCTCACGGTCAGGAGGTTTGGTTGATCAATACATTGAGCAATAAACCATATGCGATGTTCCGACAGAATAATTACCTATGACCCGCAAGCTTTCAAAATTGAATTGCCAAACATTTTGGCTTCTGACAGTTACGACCTTGTGATCGTGATGGCTCGTATTGTTCGAAAGAGATAAGACAGAAACAGTGGATCTTGTAAGGCCCATTTCACAGGTCAGAATATCAAATTAATCACAGGCAAGTAAATTATTGTTTAAAAGAAGCTAGCTCCCCCAAAAAAAAATCTTCCTAAATTACACTATATTATGACCCTCTGCAATCCAGGAGAACAAAAAAATGGCCCGCAGCCCAGAGCTCCTGGGTGAGTCGTAAAAGGCGACTAAAGAAGGAGGAGCGGTTCTCTGCCGGCCGAACAGAACCGGACTGTAAGTAGTCTTTTTGCTAAACTACAAAAACCAAAACAAACTAGGCCTACATTATGACTCCACACCTTAAATACATGGAACAAGAAAGGCATCATGAATAAAATAAGCCTAAAACAAGCCAAAGGTAGCTTCCAAGGTTGATCTGAAGCTACCTTGACCAAAGGCAAATCTTGAGATCGAGTTCGAGGTATTTTGTGCCGAGGTGTGACTATAAAATCCAAAAAATGCAAATTCCCTTCCCCGACGATGAAAAGGTCAAGAGGTGGGTCTATAGAATTCCTTCTTATTTAAAGAAGGGTATTATTGAAAAATCGTGTGTAGTAACGAAGACTATTACTGTCCGGTTCTGTGTAAGAGGGCCACCACATAACCGCTCCCCTTTCTTTAGTAGCCTTTACGACTCGCCTGGGGAGCTCTGGGCTGCAAGTTAATCCTTTCTACCCCGACTGGCTGGGGCATCATTAGTGGTGGTGTGGGTGGGATTGTATTTTAAGGACCGTGTGTAGTAACAAAGACTATAATTACGGTTCGGTTCTGTGTAAAAGAGGGTCGCCACAGAACCGCTCCCCCCTCTTAAGTCGCCTTTTACGACTCGCCCAGGGAGCTTTGGGCTGCAGGTCAATTCTTTGTTCCCCGACCTGCTGTGGTAGTCATCTGGAGTATTGAACCGTCAGAGCGACATTTTTACCCTAAATTTTGTAGTTGATCCTCCAAATTCACTAAAATAAAGGTGCAACGCTTGACATTTCATGGCCGCTCAAAGTCAAGGCATCACACTCAACGTTGCGCCCAGTCAAATTGCTCAAAAGGTGTCAAACTGTATGTTTCATTCTCACGCGATCGACCGGTAACACGCGGCAGCGCTGACTTCAGTGACCGCCGCTCTCGTAAACTCTCCACCGTGTTATCAGCGCTAACCTCATGTCAACGCTTGTAGGATAGAGGGAGAGAGGGGAAACTGAAGCCTGGCTCTAGAGTTTAAATAAAATTATACTAAATTAGAAATAGATCGTTGAATACATTAGAAATATACTGTACATTTGGTTGACTAACGATGATACATGACTGGTTTATGGGTGAGCTGATATATATCCGAGCGGGAGATAGGTATCCAACCAGAGTTGCTAATTTATTGCAAATATGGGTCGGGTCATTTATTTCTTCAAGCGAAAGTTTTCTAGAAATAGAAAACTAACGGTGGATACAATATCATCGCTTCCAGAGACCGAAACCTAGCACGGTTCAATAAATATCCTAAGTTCATTACAGCACCACAACAGGTAAATGTATTGTGGAACTGTATACTGCAGTAGCGGTTCAACTATAGGATGATAATTAGGGGCAAACACAACCCATGACTCAACCATCATTATATCAGGCATGACAAGCGTTGAAATTGTTCTACAAAGTGGACGAAAATAATGGCCCCCTCAAGGTTTTCACCTACAACTATTGCTATTTGTTTTCAAAGACGACAATATTGAGTTTGTCCCCGACATGACATTAAACTGTGCCCGACAGCCCTGCCTCTGCTGCCACCATTGGGCAAGACAAAGCGTTGTGGCCGAGCGGTCTAAGTCGCTGGTCGCGGATTACGAGCGCGACAGCGGTCGATTCGAATCTTGGCCGCCGCAAAGATCTTGAGTCACTTCGTGCACCCTTGGCAAAGGTGGTTTAATTCGACTGCCGCAAGTGTTCCTACGATGCCCACCAGTCTACGGTGGAACCACCACCAGCGACCATCAGCTGGTGCAATGGGGCATCACCTTTTTTCAGTAAGAAGCTCCCCGCAAGGGGTTACAACAACAACAACAATAATGAGTACACAAAAAGAGTCGTCCAGTATCAACACTTCTGCAAAGTTTTGAGGAATTCTGTTGAATAGTTTAAGAGTTGGGAGTTCTTGAAACGGAATTGTCAGAGATTCTGTTGCACAAGTGAGACAATCTGGCATTTTCGTGGATTCGCAACACAATTAATTTTCCACAATTACCTAATTTTGCAAACACAAATTATGGCAACGTCATCTAATGGCAACGTTTCAGCCAAGTGCTAGCGTAATTCTGTCGAATATTTCACAGTCAGAGACATTTAAATTAACTTGTCAGTGTTTCGTGCTAAATTCACCGCTAATCAATTTATGTACAATATCTGGCTACATGTGCAAAAAAATGAAGTTTATTAGTTTTACAATGTTTCTTGAGTCTAGCCCAAGTCTGCAACCATGTTCATGTATGCATTAAGAATACGACTCCTACTGAACGAAATTGTTATATAAGAAGCACATTAGCGATCAGCAGTTCACAGCGCGTGTCACTACAATACTTCCAAGCTAACGGTGAAGCAGGCAATTAGAAAAGTTCATAACTTTGAATAATTTAAAAGAATTTCACGAACCTTGGTAAAGTTGTTTACAATAGAACAGATTACTCTTAACGTCAGCAAAACTGTGTCATCATCCGATATAAATTGTAATCGTCAAACATACAAAATTGGAGGGGCCCGTTTTTTTTGGCTCGTCCTGTATATTTTATATCTTTGACATATTCAAGCTCTCAATCTATGTATTTGGTCTCAGCATGTTGCCCCTTTTTTGAGTCCACCCTGAATATTTTATATCTTTACACCTTCAACTTATTAAATTATATATTCCATTCCGGCGTGCCGTTTAGCTTAACTATAAAAAATTATATTACCCCTTAAATCAAACTTTTAAAAGCAACTCCACTGCCACCCGCATCGCCGCCATATTGCAACAGCAGGCGCCTCTGGCGGCGGACCGCGTAACTGCGGTCTCGCTGTAACTCATTCGTTCAGGCGCACAACTAGCGCGCGCTCTAACGACACGCCGGGCACCAATCAGCGCGAGACAAGCTGTCACGTGACACGGTCACGCACCAATCAGCGCGAGACAAGCTGTCACGTGGCCGAGCCACGTGGGAGAGGTACAGAAGAGTCGAGGGTTAAGCGAGGAGATTTGTCAAATGGATATCTCTCTGACGGACGGTAAAAACTGAACAGTTGAAGGGGCCTAACTTGTGGCAGCGTTGAACAAAACAAAATATTGATGTCGTCGTTGCATAGAGTTGTGCTATAGAAGGATGCGGATCCAAGAAAGGGGGACCAGGGGCAGTGGCGGTATTACATGTAAGCTAATTTTGTGGCGTCCCTATTCGATGGCTGGCGTCCCATATCAGAAATGGTTGGAGTACCCGATAAATTTCTTGAGAGAAAGGGTCAAAAAGAGCAAAAAATGGACAAAAACTGCTAAGGATCGTTTGCAAATAGTTCGTCAGTGCCTTCCCCCCCTTTCTCCCGCTAGTGAATTCTGCATAAAACGAAAAGCGCCAGTCAAGGCGAGGCAAATTATTATCGCGTCCCCTCCCTACCAAAAAAAAGATTGCGTTGTGTGGCGTCCCCAATGAAAAATTCCTGCAGCCGCCCCTGACTAGGGGGATATGAGCGAGAAAGGGCAGGAGGGAGGAAAGATGGGATACAGCGGTGGTCCGACCTTCTACGGTTCTACTTCACACCCCCCCTGCCCCTCCCCCTCGTTCTGGTGTCCCTAGTCGCATGTTTGACTACTTTGATCACGCCATCAAGACACAGGGTTGTTTTTTGCTTTTGTTCTTTGTACGCAGCAAAAAATTCGTTTTTGTGTGTAGCACACGAGGGCTATATACAGTCCGGTTCTGTGCAAGAGAACCGGTACAAAACCGCTCCCCCTTTTCTTTAGTCGTCTTTTACGACAAGCCCGGGGAACTCTGGGCTGCAGGCCAAGTCTTTGTTCCCTGGCAAGCTGGAGGCACACGAGGTTGTAGTTTAAGGACGTGTGTAGTAGCAAAGACTATCACAGTTCAGTTCCTTGCGGAGGGCTACGCAGTATATACACACAGAACCGTTCCCCCTTCTTTAGCCGCTTTTTACGACTCGCCTGGGGAGCTCTGGGCTGCAAGCCAATTCTTTGTTCCAGGGCTTACAGGAGGTCAGAGAGATCACGTGAATTCGTCGTTGGGAAAAGTCTAGCACTACCGAAATATTTTGGTTCATTTAAAAATCCACAAAATTCCTTGAATGAACACGACTGTTAAGAACCTTAAACTCATTGCGGGATTGAATCTAGTCACTTCTAATTCGCCACCCTGCTGCGACACTCCTCCACTGCAAGGAAGAGTTCAACACAAAAATTCGTTAAATTATAAATCACGTGTTTGACACCGTTTTTATCACTGCTGGTAAAAAAAAATTGCAACGCATTGGAGCTTATCTTCAGACCTAAGCCGAAGTAAATCACCTAGCTTAGTTACTTTAACTTTGCTACTAAAAAAAGGTGTTAAAGAAGTTTTGAGTCACAAAACGAATCTACAAACAACCCCAAGGGAATGGAGTCGATATGAACTGACGAGATGTCAGAGATCATCCATCACACGCGTCAATTCTTCAATGTATTCCAATGTAAAACGCCAACCAGATTTTTCTACGAAATAGGATCATAACTTTTTTCCAAGAGTATTTCTTCATTCGTGAGTCCTGATCGCGGCATTTTGACCGGGAATTTATTGAAACGTCAAACCCAGGGGCCGTCTACATGATTTAGATGCTCGCGGTGACCCAGAATTAATTTCGATGTCAGTGGGCGAAACATTAGTTTTCTTTAGATGCTTAGGTGTAAGATCACTGATCGTTTTGATTGGTGAGATAAATATCACGTGACATTGTTTATGTTCAAATGTATGATGAGTACCGGAAGAAAAAAAACTGTTATATTCTGGATATAATGTCGGCCAAACATTGAAGAGAAATGATAAATCAATTGTTTAGACGCCTGAATTTTTTTTTCTAAGTTTTATAGTCTACAAACAAATCAGTGTTTGATTCCGCACCACATTGTAGAGATATTTACTGTTTGGTTTTGTGTGGAGGGTCATGCACAGATCACTCTCTCCTCTTTAGTCACCTTTCACAACTCGCACGGGAAGCTCTGGGCTGCAAGCCAATTCTTTGATCAACGGCTTGCAGTGGGTCCATCCAATAGTCAATCCTAAGAGTGGATTTTTTAGACATGCCTTTGTTCCCACCGTTACCTTAGCTTTAGACAATTTAACAGCAGCCCTTAGCCGATATTCGAAAAACTCAACATATTTATAAATTTATAAAAATAACAATTTATTTCCAGAAGAGATTACTTTAATTTCAATTCAGTGCCAACATAAATTACTTTGCTCGAAATTAATGACGTCGTGTTAACTTAATGCGTCTGCCGAAATATTAAATGCGGTCGGAAAATAAACCGTTTAAATAAAATCAATGCGAATAAACGGGTGTAAAAACAAGAAACAGGAAGATCTTTGCAGTTAAAGTTCGTGTGCATGTAACATAGACCATTACAGTTCGATTCAGAGCGCGTTATTGTGGTATGAAATACATTAAATTTAATTTAAGAGGCAATTGACGGAAGCGTGTCGTGTAAAAATAAATGATTTATAAAAATTATTAATTTACAGTCAGTAAATAACAATACATGAATATAAATTGATTAAATGAATATGATTAATTAACGAGCGATGATGAAAATAAATATATAATTTAAAACAATGAATATAAAATCGCACAAAACCAGTGAACAGACTCACGGCATAGCTGACGGGCTCAGAGTCCAGGGTCAGTATAATATCAGCCGCCTCCTGCCCCCCTCTACCTCCTTCATCTGTCCCCCCCACACC
>JAQIWG010001013.1:0-27280 GCA_034695025.1 Chamaedrilus cognettii
GCGTATTCACTGTTCGGACCCCCCATTCCTTTATCCTCGTTGAGGAACCTCAAGACCTATTCTAATATCACTGAATTTTTTACACATCACTCCTGCTATATAAGGACAACTTTCCCCCACTATTACGTGTCGAAATAAAAAAATAAAATAATTCACTGCACCCTACTGTAGGCTCACAGCACTTGGACTGAGATCTGACTGTAAGCACACAGCACTGTGATCTGATTGTAGGCACACAGCACTTAGACTGAGATCTGACTGTAAGCACACAGCACTGTGATCTGATTGTAGGCACACAGCACTTAGACTGAGATCTGAATCTATCACGCCACGCCCATACTGACAAATCGTCAATATCCAAGCATTTTTTGGGGAATTAAAATTTGAAAATATTTAAATTAATTTTTAAACACTACGAACAAGTGTTTTGACTAAAACGATAAACTAAGCGTCGAACTAGAAGTCACTACGTCTAGTCAGAAAACCTTGAGCTGACTCTGGGTCCAACAGAAATAGTGAATGTGGTAGTGTAGCAAGCAATATAGAGAATATAGTGCGAGATGAAGAAAGAGAATGAAGTAAGAGATGAAGTAGGAGATGAAGTAAGAGAATGAAGTAAGACAATGAAGCAAGAGATGAAGTAAGAGATGAAGTATGATAATCAAGTAAGAGAATGTAGTACGAGATGTAGTAGGAGAATATAGTAAGAGATCAAGTAAGAGAATGCAGCAGTAAGAGATCAAGTAAGAGAATGTAGCAGTAAGAGATCAAGTAAGAGAATGTAGTAGTAAGAGATCAAGTAAGAGAAAGTAGTGCAAGATAAAGACATAGTATGAGATGAAGTAAGAGAAAGTAGTGCGAGATAAAGACATAGTATGAGATGTAGGAGAATGTAGTGCGAGATATGAGAGAGTACTGACGTCTTGATGGCGGCGGCATCAGGCCTCGAGTCGACCTTCATGCCGCTGTACGCGATAATCTCCTGCTGGTCGATGTGCTCGATGACCGTGCGCGCGGCCACCATGATCTCCTCCAACCTCGTTAGACGACTCTGTCACACCCCGCACGGCCAATATACTACCGCGAGGAGTGGTTTTGGGAGTTCAAGCTGTGTGTAGTAACGAAGACATTACAGTCCGATTCTGTGCTGATGGCCACGTACTGAATCGCTGCCCCTTCTTCAGTCGCTTTTACGACTCGCCCGAGGCCTCTGGGCTGCAAACCAATTATTTGTCCCCGGCTTGCAGTATACGTATGTGAGGAAGATTGATTGGGTATCAGCATGTATACAGTATATTAATCTGGAAGGGGTGCTATAGGCATAAAATACGTGTTTGTGTCGACCGAGAGCACGTAGTGACACAGTGCGTGCAGACCTTGTGAGCGTCGAGCAGGTGAAGGCGAGCCATGTGCAGCGCCAGACAGTCATCATAGTCGACCTTGAGTTGCTCGTACAACTCCACGCCCTCCTTGCAGTCACACCTACGGTCACACCCAGACTACAGTCACACCCAGCCTACAGTCACACAGATCCACAGTCATACCAACAGTCATACAGGCCTTCCTTGCAGTCACACCTACTGTCATTCAGGCCTTCCTTGCAGTCACACCTACAGTGATTCAGGCCTTCCTTGCAGTCACACTTAGTCATTCAGGCCTTCCTTGCAGTCACACTTACAGTCATTCAGGCCCTTCCTTGCAGTCACACCTACAGTCATTCAGGCCTTCCTTGCAGTCACACTTACAGTCATTCAGGCCCTTACTTGCAGTCACACCTACAGTCATTCAGGCCCTTCCTTGCAGTCACATCTTCAGTCATACAGGCCTTCCTTGCAGTCACACCTACAGTCATTCAGGCCTTCCTTGCAGTCACACTTAGTCATTCAGGCCTTCCTTGCAGTCACACTTACAGTCATTCAGGCCCTTCCTTGCAGTCACACCTACAGTCATTCAGGCCTTCCTTGCAGTCACATCTACAGTCATACAGGCCTTCCTTGCAGTCACACCGACAGTCATTCTGGCCCTCCTTGCAGTCACACCTACAGTCATATGGGCCTTCCTTGCAGTCACATCTACAGTCATTCAGGCCCTTCCTTGCAGTCACGTCTACAGTCATACAGGCCTTCCTTGCACTCACACCGACAGTCATTCTGGCCCTCCTTGCAGTCACACTTAGAGTCATTCAGGCCCTTCTTTGCAGTCATACCAATAGTCATTCAGGCTCTTCCTTGCAGTCACACCTACAACCATTCAGGCCTTCCTTGCAGTCACACCTACAGTCATTCACGCCCTTCCTTGCAGTCACACTTACAGTCATTCAGGCCTTCCTTGCAGTCACATCTAGTCACACCTACAACTAGTCACTACTGTTAAAAGTGCAATCAGCAAATGACTGAGTACAAGTAGAGTTCTTAAGCTAAAGCATCATGTGCAGCATCAAAATATTATGTTGGGTTCAATGCTCCGCAATCAAGCCAAAAGTCACTTATTCTTTTTAACTTGTCTCTTATGACACGCCTGGCAAGCTCTGAGCTGTGAATGAATTAAATATTTATCCAATCCACAGAGGTTGGGAATAGCATGAGAGAGGTAGGATTCAGCTACTTGGTGATGTAGCACAGAGGTGGTGTGGAGTGTGAGAGTGACTTGGTGACGTAGCACAGAGGTTGGTGTGGAGTGTGAGAGTGACTTGATGATGTAGCACAGAGGTGGGTGTGGAGTCTGAGAGTGACTTGATGACGTTCAGTTACTTGGTGATGTAGCTGATCTTGAGGTCTCGCACGCCCTCGACCATCTCCACCGCCTTCGTCCGCTCCACCTTGGTGCATTCGGCGGGCGTGGGAGACTTGGCCTTCTTGACGGGCTCACCAAACACATACTTGAATGGCATCTGATCCTGAATCACACACACACACACTGCATCTGAGCCTGAACCACACACACACACTACATCTGATCCTGAACCGCACACACACTGAATCTGATCCTGAACCACACACACACACTGCGTCTGATCCTGAACTACACACACACACTGCGTCTGATCCCGAACCACACACACTGCATCAGATTCTGATCCTGAACCACACACATTCATGGTGTGGTTCTCATGCATGGATTTGCTGATAAATAATATTCAAATAATCAACACAAATAAGCGAGTCACTATAATTCAGCAACAAACGATGCTGTACATAAACGGCGTTACACAACATCTACATCTATCACATACATCCATCCACATAATTCCAAATGCACTACCGTGCGAAGCTTTCGCATTGAAATTCCTGTGCATGTGATCCGGCACCTCACTTCGTGTAAAGAAAGTCAGCTGAATCGCACCGAATCGCACCTGGGCCCCCCATAAAATTTCCGTCGGCACAACCCCCCTCTCCCTCCCGTGTTGAGTCTAGGACGGGAGGGAAAGCATGTGTTCGTCAGCTACTAAGTTTCTGGATCACACTGGTGCCCCACAAACTGTGAGACATCCAGGGCCTTGTAGTTTACACCTTAACCAATGTAGGTAATAATCTCGTAATATACTGTGTATTATGTCACTTTACATTATATTATTTCATTGGCCGCACACAGCTTTGCGGTCAATCTTTGTCCTGTCCTATACAGCGATCCACATCACAATGCCTACTAAATCACAGCAAATACTGACTATACAGTATACATGCAGGTACAAAGTACTTAATGTAGAGAAAATAGATACACAAAAACGACTTAAAATCTCGTATATACATCATCACATACGACTTTTTTCGCCGTGTCGTCCTTAGCATATGAAATATGACCGAGCAGATAATGACCGGCCGTCGCGCCCTTCGGAATCCTACGACAGACAGACAAACAGAATGTCAGCCAAAGCAAACGTTCCAAAAACATACCAAACAATGCCTTCAAAAGTGCGCTTATTTTCAGCAGTAAAGAAATGTCCACAAAATACAAAAGAATTAATTCACACTCCAGCAATACTAGTACACCACTGTTTGGTCACACTGCTCGACTGGATCAGGGGCGAGACCAGAGCTCTGTCCAGGTTTTCAAAAAAAATTCGCCACTTTGGCACCAAAATGTGTATTTTTCGCCACTTTCATTTTTTTTTCCACCAGATGCTACCAGAATAATTTTTAACAAACTGACATATTCGTAGACAAACTACTGCTCAAATAAATCTACATAGCGTAGCAACTTAACCGGTGGACTTAACTGTATATTTAACCAGAAATTGGCATTCATCAGTGGAACACAACTCAATTCAGTACTGCCAAAAAAATAGGCAGCAAAAAATTTGCCAAAGTCTTTCGCCAATCTTAGCAAAAATTCCCCACTTCTATTCTTATTTCACTATTTGGTGAATTTGGCTCTATGCAGGCCAAGCCCTGGGCGAGATACATGGATGGCGTTGGACGGCGCGCTAGCCCCACCGCAGGACTGGAAGCAACCCAGGGGTCGCCTCGTAATACATGGTTGGCCAGTGCCACCGTGAAGAACAACCTTGTGCCACACAACATCGGACTGTACAGCACTGTCCAGAAAGCGCAGGACTGCAGTAAAAAATGGCGGGACCTATCCCATCGCTCTGCCCTTGTGTACAAGCAAGCGACTACAATGACAAACATTAAATTCAGCTCACTTGTCCTCGGGCAGGAGTGCGATGTAGACGGGGCAGTTGTTGCCGCGTGCCAGGTTGAGGGCGCCAAACTTCTTACCCCCGAGCAGCGCCTATCGACAGCAGGGTTGCGAGTGGCAATTAAGTTACCGCCAACAACAGTAATTACGGTATCGGTAACAACAATAATTCTGCACTTGGAAATGACAGCAATTATATCATCAGTAACTATGTAATTACATTATTGTGATGATCTCACAATATAGAGATGAATACCGTAATGTCCATTTAATGTCGGGCGATCCTGTTAATAACGCTCTAATATATGCAAAATTTCACAGGTGTTCGAGATGTGTCAGACCTTAAATTGTCTCACTTCAAATTTAACTCCTCGACGCTAGCAATAGCACACGAATCAATTCCCATATTAGGGCATTATCTACAAGATCGCCTCAATTCGTACATGTTGTTGCTATATAAGTAAGCATGAATCAGTGAATCATATATATGCACAAAAAGTGTTTAAATCTGCTTTGATGTTATTTCGTGACAGATTTTGCGCACTGCTCTATCGATAACCCTAAACAAAATTATTGTTCAGAACACCTGTCATGCTTTCAACATCACTCAAATTAGGAATTATATAGTTTCATTCCAACCCATATACGAAAATAAAGTGATTAAGATAGTGGCTAATTCTCACACTCAGTACAACATCATATACCATATAGTTGTTTGTTGTTTAATTCAAAGCAGAACACTAGGGCCATCCTAGTACGGTACCAAACAGGATCAAAACAATTGTGCCACATACATTTACACACGCAAGTCTTAATTTAATTAAGCCATAACAGCACAAAACTACGCTAATAAAACACAATCCATACTAACAACAGTACATTATTAATGCCATTGATACAATTCAGACTTAAGTAAATAGTATAAAACTTCAACTGCAAGAATATTATTACCAAAAGCACGAGATTTAACATCATAAAGTACAATCATACGGTAATGCAAATAAAAAATGTCAAAGATCGCAACCTGTCGGTGATTGGCGTAGACGTCGAGCGTGAGGAAGGCGCTGAGCTTGTGGTGCAGCAGCAGGAACGAGTCCTTGAGGCGCTCAAGTAGGTCACGCCGCTCGTGCCGCACCTGCAGCTTCACCGAGTAGTCGCCCTTCTCCAGCTTCACTGAGTACTGCACATAGTGGGCACAGTAAGGGTTTCAAAATCTGCCATATTGGCGCGCCAATGGCAAACACGAAAAATCATCCGTTGTCATTTTTGGCAACCATAAAAACAGATGAGAGACAAGTTTTGGAAGTGAAAACCTTCTGAAAGAAGAAAAGCTAAAAGCGATATATCAGCAAGCATAGACGTGGTAAGATATGATGTTACATTTTTTAAATTCAACCGAAATGTATCGTCAGCAACCCCCCCCCACTTGTAACTTTGACTCGAGGACTAAGTAATTTCTATGTCTTGGCAACGGCTGGCAACCATGAACGTGATCCCGTTGACAAAATGGCAACCATTAACCTAAAAGTTTTGGAACAGTTGGGTACAGATTCACCGAGTACAGCATGCAATCAGCACAGCTTCACCGAGTAGTCGCATAACCTAACTACCCCATCAAAATATACCAACAAACAAATTAAATCTATTTTACTTCAAGCCAATTAAGGATTCATCACGTAAGATAAAACACATGTAGCAATATTCCAAAATTTGGTCGGCAGGCTCAGAATGTCGATGCACTCTGACCACTTTAGGTCGGCCAAATAAATATTTCGTAATTTAGCTTTTTAACAGTGAAACGCCTAGAATTCGACGCCCGCGCTGAGCGCATTGTGTTCTAACGTCGATTCCTAGACACAGGACTACTATGCGATCTGTTGCGAACGTCGATTCTGAGAGATAGGAAACAAATACATATGACTCTAGTCAACAGCCTGGCTTGAAGTTGAATGAAAATCAATCGCTTAGCTTATAATTACAATTCTATTCGTCAGACACTACTGCATCTACTGGACTTTCCAGCTTATTTTTAGCTTTAGTATTGGCTGCGCTGTAGTCTACAGAACGTTGTTGAACACCAACACAAAAAATTCAAATTCAAAACACGTGGTTTTTATGAGGCATCTAATAATTAACATAGTCGATTTTAAACAGTATACTAACCGCTATCGTTAGGTAATGTTAAAGAGTTAACCTATCTGTTGCATCCTCACGTTTTTCGCACCCAATCATCCGGTTCCTTTCTCAAAACATGCCCCAGCCATCTCAGTCGGTTTCTTCTTACCACTTTCCCATAAATAAATAATAGTCTGAAAAAAAATTATTCACGCAATAATGGCGCTAGTCTGCCAAACTAGTTTAGCAACAACGAACCAAACCAAGCAACTGAGGAATACCAACAACGAACCAAACGTTAGTTTGGCAGACTAGCGCTATCATTGCGTGGTTTATATTTTCATACTATTATTATTATTATTCAACCTGTGAGGCATACGCGTCGCCAGAGCGCAGCAGCTGCTTGTTAGAGTCGTAGAGCATCCAGAATTGAGACTCGTACTCGCTCTCGTAGAGCAGCGTGGAGAGCAGCGAGAGGTCGGGGGTCACCTCGCCGGCCTTGGCCTTGCTGAAGGTGTAGGTCAGCTCAATGGCACTGATCTGACGGTTGTCGGGCAGCGCGTCGCGGCCGCCCACCAGACACTTGATCTTGTAGTCCGTCGGCCTGAGCGATAAGGGCAGACACAATGGCTGACTGATTATTATGTACTTCATTCGTCATACAGCAGAAGTAGTGCAGGAAAATAACAGAGTCAATGAAAAACAGGAAAATAATAAAAGAAATATGCGTTTCTTAGCAGCAACTCGGATCTTGACAAGCCTCATCGTTTAGTTAAATGACGAAAAAGATTACAAAATTGTGACAAAATTGCGAGAACTCGCTCACCACACTTTCGACTGTTCAATGAAGGAGAAAGCCGAATAACGTATATCCATAGGCTACCCAGCACAGTGTACGTGGATAAAGGCAGCCATTACATCATAAACATCACAAGAGGAGAGCTTACGAAGGACAGCTCTGTACATGTTGATATATAACAATTGTAGCAGTTAGCGATAGCTACAGAACTTGCTTCAGAAAAAACAAGTGACCCGAGGTTAGAATTTCTCTTCAGTATAACAGCAAGACTCACTGAAACATAATGAATGCTCATTGCTCACGTTTAACACAGCAAGTACGATTTGACAGCAAACTAGAAAATGCGTCAGAATCGCTTATTGCCCATTGGAAAATTATTTTCTTCTGGTATAAAAAAATCTGGGATTACAAAAGTACTACCGCAGTGGCTGGACGTGTCTGCGCAGTGTGAACAGAGTTGCAAAAGTACTACCAAAGTGGCTGGACGTGTGTACGCAGTGTGACTAGAGTTACAGAGTTACAAAAGTACTACCAAAGTGGCTGGATGTGTGCGCAGTGTGACCAAAGATACAAAAGTACTACCGAAGTGGCTGGACGTGTGTGCGCAATGTGACCAGAGGCAGCATCTCCTCAAGCTGTAGCAGGGAGCAGACGTTGACACGATACACGCCGTCACTCGACAGCTGCAACGCATGTATCGCTAATGCGCTTAAATCAAAGCAACACCAACATACAACAACAACATGTAATCTTCATTTTACAATAAAATTGCCTACTTTGTGACCATGTAACTGACGTTTTGCAAGGTTCCTTTAACTTTTCGCAATGGAATTTAACATTTACTTTCATATTTCACTTTATTTTGCATTTGCAAACATGTAATGCAGCATTGAATATGACAGAAGGTATTTTTAATTTTTTATATATGATGACGGAAGGCAGACCACCAACCAAAGAACCGTGACAAAGCGAGCACCAACCATGGCGATGTTGCGTGAGTCTGGCAGCAGGCCGTGGAAGGAGATGGAGTAATCGAGGGAGGCGTCGCCGATGTACGACCACCACTTGGCTATTGCCAGCTCCATCGTCAAACCACCCTGCAGAGGGGGATTGGGCAGTTAAAGAACTGTGTGTAGTAACAAAGTAGTGTGCAGTAACGAAGACTATTACACTCCGACTATGTGTAAGAAGGCCACCCCAGAACTGCGCCCCCTTCCTTAGTCGTCCTTTACAACTCGACCGGGGAGCTCTGGGCTGCAAGTCTATTCTTTGTTCCCCGACTTGCTGGGGTACTGTAGACATAGCAACACCAGTCAAACCACCCTGCACAGTGCATGTACACAGACCCCAACTGACCAGAGAGTTTCCTGAACTCCAGAAGGGCATGGATGGAGGAATTTGTAGTTTAAGAGTGGATTCTATAGTCGTTTACCTTTACCTCAGCTTAGGTGACAATTTAACAGCAGCCCATAACTGCCATTCAAAGTAACTCTTTGCTTAGTCCATTTGAATTGATATACAACGTCATTAAATTAAGATGACATCATAGATTTCGAGAAAATAACTTTCTGTTTAAAGTGAATTCAAATTAACCTCATTTCTTGTGGAAATTTGCATTTTATTTTTTTTCGATAAATATTATTGCAAGTCTTTTCGAATGGCACTGAAAGACTGACGTTAAATTCCGTTCCTTAGCAAGAACTTAGCTTAGCCGGGCGTAAAAGTACGTCTATAGAAACCACCCAAGTGTGTAGTAACGAAGACTATTATAGTACGGTTCAGTGCAAGAGAGCCAGCCTAGAACAGCTCTGCACGAGAGTAAAAAAGTCTCTTCAATTTCAACTTCTCTACTGCACTCAACCCTAATGGATGATTATTTGCAGGGCTGACGAACTTCGACCACCTTTGCCAAGGGTGCACGAAGTGACTCAGAAATCTTTGCCGTGGCCGGGATTCGAACCAACACGCTGTCGAGACCGTAATCTGAGCTCTGTGTCTTACACTACCCCGCCACAACTCATTGTTGCCAAAAAGTCTCCGTGAGGCAAGCCCCCTTCCCCCGGCGACTTTGTCGGAGAAGAAAAAATGCTATTTTTTCTAGAGCCCTGAATATTTCAAAACCCTTCACGGTCGAATCTGGCCTGCGGGCCACCCATTAAATAAAATATGAGGTGACAAGGTCAGGTCAGGGTGCGCACGTACCCTGACGACGAAACAGAGGTTGGACGTGACGAGGTCGGGCAGGGAGACATACTTCTCAAACTGCGTCAGTTTGAACGATGACTCAGGCGCGACCTGCATGCAGTGGACGATGAAGCGCGGTGTGTGCTCGGGGCGCGACGAGTGCAGCGTCATCGCTGGACCGCGACACACGCATGGCAAACATCAGAGGACCGTGATAGGCACAGCAAGCAGTGATCACTGGACCGCGACACACGCATAGCAAACAGTGATCAGTGGACTGTGACACACACATGGCAAACAGTGATCAGTGGACCGTGACACACACATGGCAAACAGTTATCAGTGGACCGTGACACACACATGGCAAACAGTTATCAGTGGGCCGTGACACACACATGGCAAACAGTTATCAGTGGACCATGACACACACATGGCAAACAGTTATCAGTGGACCATGACACACATGGCAAACAGTTATCAGTGGACCGTGACACACACATGGCAAACAGTTATCAGTGGACCGCGACACACACATGGCAAACAGTTATCAGTGGACCGTGACACACACATGGCAAACAATTATCAGTGGACCGTGACACATGCACAGCAAACAGTGATCATTAGACCGTGACACAGTTATAGCAGACAGTGATCATTGGACCGTGATACAGGCATAGCAAACAGTGCTCAATGAACCGTGACAGGCATAGCAAACAGTGATCACAAAGAATGCAGATTAGGTCAACTTATGGCCCTTGTTCTATCAAATGCCCAAAAGAATAACGACTTACTTTTATTAGCAGTACTAATAATTACATCATAGTTACAGAAATCCTTAAAAAATTAAGTGCTATATATAATCTGATTACTATTCTTGGTAAAAAATCATCATCATTCTAATAAAAAAAGATTCCACCGCTGAAAGAATTCCTTGAAGAAGATTGCTACCCCAGCAATTCGGAGAACAATGAATAGACTTGTAGCCCACAGATCCCCGCCCAGTCGTAAAAGGCGACTAAAGAAGGGGGAGCGGTTCTGTGGCAGTCCTCTTACACAGAACCAGACTGTAATAGTCTTTGTTACTACAGACCGTCCTTAAATTTAAAAAAGTCTAAATTTAAATGTTGATTACCCGCCCACGTTGCTCCGAAGGGAACGCTAATGAACCGCCGAACTATCTCTCCCGGACGGAAGGTGACATTTTTATAGGACACCGTGTAGTGTGTCGTGTCTTCTATGCTGCACACATAGACGACTCAGGCTTCACAAACAGTGGAACACCGTGTACTTTCAATCAGCATTGCAAATAGTGAGCACATGAAATGATGAATATCTACTACACACTACTTAAAATCTCACTACTTAAAAATGCACTACTTAACTCACTACTTAAAACATTACTTTTACTTTACTTTTACTGTACTCTACTACTAAATACTTACTACTTAACTCACTACTTAAAAACAATTTATTTTGCTACCTAGTATCACACAGTCGGTGAACAAATATGAAATGAGGTTAAGCCCTGGTTGGATATTTTAGTTAAAATGCATTTTGCGACTTTGCGACTTTGTGATTTGCGACTTTGCTTAGCAAAGCATCCTCTTCAGCCTCCTCCTCGACACGCAGCGAGCCTCGACGAGTCTATCTGGCATGTTGACCAGCTTATAAATAACAAAAGTAGCAAAAGCCCCCTTCGGTGACAAAATGCCTCTCTGCACCCCGCTCGTCATTTGAGCCAATTGGCACCTGAGGGCACCTTCGGCTGCACCATTGACGCAGGCTGGCCAGCCCGATCTTCACTAATGCAACAAGACCAATGAGCTATTAAAATCAACACAACTTCCTTCATATACATATTGTGAGAAACCTTGTAATACCCTTCAGTATATCAAAAGCGATATTTAAATTCGGCGAATGCGAAATTACACACGGTACCTTTCCGGTATTATGACTGTGACTGGAACCTTGAACATTGCTCCCTTCTGGACACAGCTGATGTCATAGCCACAAATCTGCAGATGGGAAAAGGCAAGGACAATAATTATTACACAGAGAAAACAAAAATAAAAACTTAACAATTATTTTGTAGCCCACGAACAGATCAGCAAATTAACTGAAGTTGCAAGGTTAGTACAGATATCTGTTCCCAATTTGCACAACACAATATATCAACATTTTATCAACCCAATTGTTTACTAAAGTATAACAATTTACAGATGAGCCTAGGCTTAAACTAAGCAAGCTAAGCGCACAAACGCCAAAACTAATAACCACTTAGTTCCATCAACTATAGTAGAGCTCAACAACATCTACGCAATATAAAACAAATCATAGTCCAAAACAACATTATAAAATGTTATGCCCCATTTACCGTTTACAACCCAAAAGCAATTACTCTGATCGCTGTGAACTGCTTTCAAAGAAATCGAGAATATTTTCTGTTCAAAGTCAACGGTCAAAAAAGCAATAAAAACTTGTTGTTATTCGAAACAGTGACAAACAGAAAATAAATCTCGCAAGGTATGCCTAACATAAACCGTTAATAAATAAGTGCAGCAGTTAGAGCATTCTCAAATATAGAAGAGGTACTGAAAAACAGGTTACAGCAAATCATTAAACATATCTGTTCAAAATGTTTCAATGGTCCTCAGTTCTTCTTCTAGCACAGACAGTGACACATAATGAGAAATTAAAATTAAAATTGTCGGGTAAATCTGGACGTCAAAAATTACATGCCATCCCAAGCTAGTTGGTGTCAGATAGGCCTACCTCGGTAAAGTGGAGGCCAGGCCTATCTCTGTCAAGTGGAGGCCGGGCCTACCTCTGTAAAGTGCAGGCCAGGCGCAAGGCCTGTTGGATCGAGCTTGACTGTGAACTGTCGCTGCATGTTCATGATCTCGAGGTGCGTGGGACAGCGGATCCACGACTCGCTGCACGTCAGCGCGATGCGCATTGTGAACGCCAACTTGTCCTCGTGCACTGCACACAAGTGCAGAACAGGCTGATGCACTGGAGATAAGCGCAGAACAACGACAACAACTCCATAAAAAAACAATTCGCCGAATGCATAATTGCATGCAATTGGCATTCTAACTGTAAAGGTCACTAAGGCTAAGTAATAATACGGCTAAAAAAAACTCAAAAGCCATCAATTCCAAAAGCCTACGTATTCATTTGAATCAGGATATATTTTCATTCTGTCATTTATGTATTGCCGGGAAGAACATTTAACAATATGGAACTGAATCAATAACAAATGTTGCAAACAATGTTCAAGCTTCTTGAAAAGTCTATCGAGCACCACTACTTTAACTTGTCATCTTATAAACTTGTCATCTTATTAATTATCTGACGAAGCGTTAAGACCGAGTGGTCTATGTCGCGGAGCTCGGATTACGGGCTCGACAGCGTGTCAGTCTTTTTTAATCCCGGCCGCTGTAAAGATTTTGAGCCACTTCGCCGACCCTTGGCAAAAGTGGTCTAAGCTCGTCAGCCCTGCAAATAATCATCCATTAAGGCGAAGTGCAGTAGTGAAGTTGAAGTTGAAGAAGTTGTGTTTCAAAAGTATCATCATGTGATACTCGATAAACACGTTATGTTTATCAAAATAAACACATAGTATCAATCAAGCATCATTAATTTTACTTCTCATCTGGGTCCCCACATCAAAATAAATTAAACGAAAAGCAAAGAAGAAGCGCTGAGACTAACGCCGACCAGTGGCGCACTCCAGGAAGGCGGGCTCAACGCTGATGACATGGTCAGTGGGGCGTGTCGTCTCGTGTCGCTCGCGCAGGTACACGCCGCGACACCCCGTGCCACACGTGACAGTGAAGCGAATGTTGCGCTCGGCGACGTCCTTGTACTGAACGAGGTGTTCGTACGCTTTGTCCACCTGTAACCATCCGACAAAGAGCCGTGGCTGAGTGATCTAAGTGGCTGATCTATTAAGTAATAATAATAATGTTGGGTTTAACATCCGTTTCAGCGTACGAAGTCGTCATCGGGGATGTGGCAAACGAATTTAGACCACCATGCCAAAGAATGCACGAAGTGACTGTTGTCACTTGCCGCAACGCTTCGTCTTCTTCGCATGTGAGTCTTGTCAGCGTATTTGTTTTAGAGCGATGCCTAAGGAATTGACACCTACCGCTCGCCGCTGGCAGCCGATTTCGCTACAAATGACACCAGACACGTCTATAGTCTCGCTCTGGCTAGAAAACTTTGACAAGCCAAGAAACTGAATTCTTTGTATAGCTAGAGCGGGGATCAAACCTCGGACCTGTAGCACGGCAGTCCAGTGAAGAAGATACCACTAGACCACACACCGTGGCACACAGGCTTCTGGTTTCGGATTAGGAGTGTGACAGTTGCCGGTTCGAATCTCAGCCACAGCAAAGATTGCGAGTCACTTCGTGCACCCTCGGCAAAGGTGGTTTAAATTTCATCAGCCACAAGTGTTCCTACGATGATCAACTATGGTGAAACCACCACTAGTAATCATCAACTGATGCAATCGGGCATTACCTCCTCTGCATAAATCAGCTAAAAAAAAAGAACTAATTAACAACATCATCAGTGCTGTCTGTCAGCTCATCAATGCCTCTTCTGGGTTCCAAAAAAATTGTAGAGAATTTTTTTAATTAAATAACAAATTTGCAGGCCTTACTTTTTTTTTCCTATACCAATTCTGTCATCTGTCCTTTCTGATGCATTGGATTGTATTAGTTTATTGCTCTGTTCATCACCACGCAATGTGTAATGAAGCTTCTGAGGAAAAAGGATAAATAAAATATTCGCTAAAGTGAGAAAAAAATCACCAAATGTCCAAAAATTCTCTCTACGCAATTTTGGCGACTGGCGGATCCAGCCCTGCACCTCATGCTACTACACCTTGTCCATCTGCATTCTGCAACCTTCATAAGAGGTGGATAGCAGCGTTTGCTATGCTTATCTTATCTCTAGTACTTAAAATCTAAATAAACTTTAACATAAACTCTAAACTCATAAACTTTTTTTCACTGCTCAAATTGACAACAAATAAAACTAATTGCTTTTTGATTTTCTTGCAGAGATTTTTGCTTAGCAAATTCGTTTTGTTCATGGCAAGGAAACGTTCTCTATGACGTCCTCACGTGACAAAACTTACTCTAAACCCAACATGAGAATCCTCCACTCGCCCACCTGCATGAGCCCACTGCCCTGCGCAAACACCTCCACGTTGTCGATCTTGACGGCCGTGTTCTCCAGGGCACGGCGCACGCTGAAGGGCGAGTAGGGAAGGGCGTTGGCTTTCAGACCAGACAGGATCAGGGCTGCATACAACCAAGCATAGACTTGCGACTAGACATCAGCAGCACTGAAGGACAAGCCTGGGTTTCAGTCGCAAGTTCCATCATAAAATGTTGGGTGCCCAAAACAATGATGTCTAAATATTGATAGAGTCTGAATGCAAGTTTGTACTGCACGCGCACAAATATGAGAAGATCCATACCTTCTTTATATTTATAGAAGTGTTTGCGTTTTGGGAGTTTCACGATCGTATGTAATAACAAAGATTATTAGTCCAGTTCAGTGTTTAGGATTCAGCTTTTGGCAAACAAGAACTGCTCCCCCTTCATTAGTCGATTTAATGACTCGCCCGGGGAGTTCTGGGCTGCAAGTCAATTCTTTGTTCTCCTGCTTGCACGAGGCAAAATAATTACCGGGGAGCCGGACCCCCCAGGGCCCCCCTAGAAAGGACGCACACATACCGATGCCTCCGCATGCGTTTGGTGAGCTCATGCTGGTGCCATTCATGAGCTGAGAGCCGCGCAGGGTCCAGTGTGGCACTGAGGCGATGGCTGCACCCGGCGCGCTCAGACACACTCCCAACGCACCATCATGTCTGCAGCACAAAACTCCTATTCTCAGAGTCAAGCCCGATAGAACATGCGTATATGCGTTATGGCGGCTTCTTCTAAAACAGGCGCAGTGCAGCTGCTCAGCCTTTAAACACCATGTCGCACGGACTGCCACCACAGTCAACTTGCATATGGAAAAAACTTATTTTACACATACATACTATACCTGCTAAACTTCACCCTGCATATTCTGACTCTCCTGCAACACTGTTGACTATGAGCACCAAAGAGAGGCGCTGTGGTGTAGTGGTTAAGACGTCGGACTTCAAGTCCAGAGAACCAGGGTTCAAGTTCTGCAACGGCAACTATGAAACATGCGCTACAGGCCCTTCAGCAAGGCTGCTAAACACACAAGTGTCGCTAACTGCTAACCCAATGCCAGATAATAACTTTTTGGTTAGCGTCAGGAAGGGCATACGGTCGTAAAAACCCAGTTTCAGCAGTCCTGATCAGGGCAGACAAAAACGTGTAAACCTGTGTGAAAATATGGACATCAACAGACTACACGATAAAAAAAGAGGTTAGAGTAGAAAAATTCTTTTCAAAGCACGGTAAGTAGGCGTGCAGAGATGATCAGCGTGAATGAAGCGCGTGAGAGGATAAGAGTACATACGCTGGTCCCCGTGACGACCAGGTGTAGTGCATACCGGGCAGCTTCTCCCTCAGCGCGTACCCGGCGGCCATCATCGTCGGCGATATGTATGCACCCACACCTGATATACACACACGGATGATATATGCGCACCCACACCCGAACGCACAAAACACACACGCAGAACACCGCAGAGACATTATGTATGCACCCACACCTCAACACGCGTACATATAGCACCGCATAGGGTATATGTAGCACCCACAACGGTACCGAACACGCGCAACACATTTATATGTCAGTAAGCATCGCCAATGCAATCGCCATCATCATCTTTAACATCACAATCTTTGACTCAACATTTCGCGGACTAGTCGCAGCAAACTTGTCGGTCTTGATCAATGCGTAAGCAGTAAACACGCTATAGATCTAGTTGTAGGTGACGCCACGGTACCTATGACGGAGCCGAGCGTGCCGCCCGGCGCGCCGACAGTTGAGAGAGCCGGGCCGCTGTTGCCGGCACTCGACACAAAGATGAGTCCAAACTTGTTGACCGCTTCGCTCACCACATCGCAGACGCGCCTACGCGCCATGGACACGCCTACATACTATGGACACGCCTACACATCATGGACATGCCTACACATCATGGACACGCCTACACATCATGGACATGCCTACACATCATGGACACGTCTACACATCATGAACATGCCTACATACCATGGACATGGTGTGTAGGCGTGTCATTCATACATTCCTTGCACGCCTACACAATATGGACACGCCAACATACCACGGACAGACACGCCTATATATCATGGACACGCCTACATACCATGGACATGCCTACAAATCATGAACATGCCTACATACCATGGACACGCCTACATATCATGGACATGCCTACATACCATGGACACGCCTACACATGGCGGACACACCTACACACCACAGACACACCACATACACATCATGAGCACGCCTACTACACATCACACACACGCTCACACCTCACAGACACGCTCACACCACAGATCACACTGTACACACCAGAGACATGCCTACAAGCTCCGCACATCAACACATTTGTCAAAAAAACAAAATGAGTGAACAAAAAGACCCTGACGCTGACCCTGAGTTGGGCCAGTGACAAGCCTCCCCATAGCTGTAGTTGAGTATGTCACACTTGAGCTCTATTGCTTTGATTATCTGCAAACATAACCATAATAAATCAGTATTTATACCTATATCAACATAAATGTTTAATTTTATGTAAGTTTGCAAAGGTTAAATCAACACATCCAACAAACTAAATCTTACCAATCCAACTAAAACTGGTCAATTCTTCATTCGTGTACATTTATTTTTTAACATCAATTACAGACTGACCAGTACCAATTGGTCATTCCTTCTGGTCAGAAAAACAATCACAATCATCAACAAGTTTTTAATTATTTATTTATCAACAAGTCAACAAACTAAATCTTTCGATATGCGACACAGCATCGAAAAGTTTGTAGGATGGTCATACTTTTTTAGAAAATTTATTGAGAAGCCACTAACCACCCTCGCTCCCTTCATTCAGGAAGCTAGGCTACATAAGAAAACAATTGTTTTCATCGAACAAACGAACACTGGAGCAAACTGACCACCACTTTACTTCATCAATCTTCAGTAACTTACAATAATGTATTGTAAATTACTGACAGTAATACTAGTTGTATCAAACTTCATAAAGCCAATTAAAACACACTCTTAGAGACATACGGCGAAGAAGATTAAAAGATATCTTTATACGATAAATAGAGCCTTATTTTTATGACTATCATTTGCACATATAAATATACGCAGAAATATAGCTTCAGACATCTCATTAACTAGCACTTAATACCCAAAAGTTTTGCAGACATATTAAGGCCAGTATATCCAAACTAATTCAAGAAAAACCAACTGCTTATAACAAGCGACGAATCATACAATGTCTCTCTTTCAAACCATTTCAATTCAATACCATCACAACGAGGGGACAAGTGAGGGACTGACTGCTCGCACGAGTGCAGACCCGGTCTCCATCGACTCGAGTCGATTGTCGCCGATCTTGATCGATATGACCTGCGCGCCGGGCGCAATGCCGCACTTCTCCACCTCGTCGGGGAAGTAACCGGCGGCTATGCACGCCACGTGGGTCCCATGGGCGCCTGACACACACACGCCAACCACGCACTGTAGGCAGCTGTCAAAGTGTAAGATCGCAGGCGCCGGATCTTGGATGGTTTTTGGGGCTTCTAGTTTTCAATTGGGAGTCTCAGATCAGTCGTTAACCTCACATAAAAAAAAAATCTTTTCCAAGCAGAACTCGCGAGCGTGGGGGAAGATGCTGACAGAGATTTAAAAGGCACCCATATCGCATTCATGTTAAAAACACCGGGCCAATCCGGCCCACCTTAACAACTGGTTTATCATCATCACTCTCCAACAAATCAACAAAAACAATTAACAATTTAAGAATATTTTAAAATATCGTTCCTTTATTGAGAAGTTAAAATATGATAAGCATCAATACACAATGTAAGGAACATTCAGCTACCATTTTGCGCTACCATTTTAACATTGAGCCACCATCAGCGCTACCATTCTGGTAAAATTAAGTTCTATATTAAACGTTACGCTTGCTAGAAATTCAAATTGTTTTCTTCAGTAAAATAATACTTAACTCAGCAAACTCTGCAAATAGAATGGAACATAGCATTCGAAAGAAAAATCTTATATCAATACAAAACTATATTAAATAATAGTATATAATGAACTTAATGAGCAAATTAGTTCTTTAAAGCGATCTCACCTGAACTTGATACGATTTCTAATAGATTCCCCTCTTCATGAATATTCACTGTGTAATTCATCATATCTAGAAAATTCACAGAAAATTCAATAAATTATTAACAATAAAAATCTATGAAAATTAAATTCAATGAACATAAAATGATTATATCCATCAACATTTTGCCAATGAACTCTCCATACTTATATTCTGCAGCATGGTAGCAGGAAAATGCAATCATCTAAATAGAAATTGTCATTGAACTCTACAAATGCTAACATTGAGCTTTAATAGTTCACTCTAACTTAGGGCTGGTTTCTCCAACACGGATTTAATGGTGGTTCAGGATTTAGCCTATGCAAAAAGGTGGGTTAAATCCTGAACCACCATTCAATCTGTGTTGGAGAAACCAGCCCTAAATCATGCTTCATACAAAGCTTCAACCAAGTCTGAATATAAAAGTTTATTGTAACTAGTCCTTCGTATGCGATCATGCAATAATGGGTACAAATTCAATGTCACGGAAGAAGGAAACATTTAATAAAATCTCTTACCTGCTTTTGATATGGTGCCGTACTGGCGTTGCTCGCTGTAAGACTGGAGCAAAGTAGCAGAAGCAAGGTCTCCTGTCGACGATGTGTCTAAGCAGGCCCTACACCACACACGCACAGTAATAACTGAACGTCTAGACAGGCCCTTAACCACACACACACAGTACCAACTGAACGTCTAGACAGGCCCTACACCACACACGCACAGGACCAACTGAACGTCTAGACACGCCCTACACCACACACGCACAGGACCAACTGAACGTCTAGACAGGCCCTACACCACACACACACAGTACTGATCAACTCAACGTGAGTCATGTATTCGTCTGTCAATCCTATGCTCCAGAGTTTCAACCTTAATTAACGCTAAACTACAATATTTACAACTCTGTGGGATATACAATATAAGTCACAATAAAATAATCCTCTAGGTAAATTCTTCATAATATCTCTCAAAAGTTCTTGAAGTTCAATCCAGCCAGAAAGGAATTTGTGTAGTGCTCCACGCCTGGCATGGCGCATCATGTCAACTACGTCACAACAGTCGCAACGTTCGTGATCGATAGCGCCTCAATTGCGCCTGCGAGAACTGTCAAAGTGCTTGGCGTACATATAGATAGCGAACTGTCAGTGACTGCACACATAGCCGCACCGTCAGTACTTGCTTCCATCAGCTGAGACGGCTAAAGGCTACAGGTAGGTCGCTTCGGATAGAAGCTGCAAAAACTGTGGTGTCTGCGTTCGCATCATCCCGCGTAGACTACTGCAATAGTCTGTTGGCTGGAGTCACATTGCGACAGGCCGACAGAATGCAGACAATTCTTAACGTAGCGCGTCTGCTCTACTGGGGGACCAAGCGAGACACATAACCCCGTTGCTTGCAATAAACTACATTGGCTGCGATACACACAACGAGTGACATAAACAGTGCACCCTGGTCTACAAATCACTTCACAACTGTACTCGGTCTTATTTGACTGATCTAGTTGTGCCTGCTGCAAATAATACCTCACAGAGGCGCCTTGTTCCATGGACAGCTAGGACATCTTATGCCCTCCATACATCAGCAATTCCCAGCCGCATTCATTCCGAGCTCCATTCCGAGCGGATCGTGATCGCCGGCGGCGACGATCCGCCGGATCGCGCTAGCGGGAACGGTCGTGATGGCGGTGCGATGGCGCGACGATTCCCACACGCATTCCGACTAGCTGAAGCATTGTTCGATCGAGCGCCGGAACGAATGGATGGACGGAGCGAAGAAGGGCGAATGCTCAAATGGGAATGATCGCGATGGTGGTGAACCGCTACATTGCGCATTCCGAGGCGCATTCATTCCCACCATCGCGATGGTGGGAATGAATGCGGCTGGGAATTGCTGATGTATGGAGGGCATTAAGTCCTAGCAGTAGATTGATGTTTGGAGACCGTGGATTTTCACAAGCCGCCCCCAAGGCCTGGAACAGCTTACTTTTTCACGTTAAGTTGGCCCCTTCCTTATATGTTTCAGTGAGAGACTAAAAGCTGAACTATTTAAATGCTCCTATCCATAGTGTATTAGCAAGAGCTTGACTCTTTCATAGCGTTCTATTCATCATTTGCTCCTATGTGACAGTGCATGCAGTAGCTTGAACTGCTAGAATTGGTATGTGTGATTGTAAAGCGCCCTTGTGATGGCTTAGATCATGTTATGGTGCTATATAAGTTGTCCGATATTGATTGAGTTAAATATTGAGTTAAAATCAAGTTAAAATTTAAGTCTTTTTAATTTAATTTCTTTTTATTTTTGCCTGCATACTTGCATGAAGGAGTTAATTTCACACCCAAAAATTTCATGTGAAAATATTAATCCGTTCAAAAATTTGGAATCTTCTGATAGAAAGCTCAAAGGAATAAATCCGTCAACACTGCCGGGTAATTCCCCCGCAGATGGTCAGAAGTGTTGCCGTAATCCAATGTGTTCAGCGACCGTCTATAAAAATTCACTGCTTCGCTGCAAATTCTTCCATGGGATTTGAATTCTCATATTGTCCGCTTGCAAGAGCATTGTCACTGCCAGGGCTGCAGTAACCACGGATAGCCCATGAATGATACCAAACATGGATCCTTTATGTTTATAGTGGATCAAATCATGAAAACCTCAAATGGAGAAAAACCCCCAAAACTCTGAAGCAATTTCTACTTTTGACATCAATTGTGCCACCATGAATAACTGAATTAGGTGTGATAAAGGCCGTTTTAATAGTTTCCATCATAGATCAATCGAGCGCCTTCAAATTAGGGTAGTAGCAAATCAATCTCTGATGTAAACAAATGTCAACTTGATAAAAATAATCCTAGAGAACCAACCAGCTAGAGAATAGCCAACCAGGTGCTGTAGGCTAAGGATTTATTAGCCTCAAAACATCCTGAATGCGCATTCCAACACACATACAAGGTCTGAGAAATAAAAAAATCTCCTGTAAATAAAAACTCATATGAGAACTCAACTCTGATGCAAGCACGACTCTTAATTGGTAAATAAGGATTAATTAAATTTTATGAACTTCTTACAAAAGCTTTCAAAACTTTGCAGACAAAATCTATTCTAAACAATCGATTCTCATATCATGTTAAATATCATAGTAGCAAAATAGAGCTAAATAGAATCTCCATACCACCAGGTGACGCCGTCATGAAAGACGATGCAGTCGTACACCTGACCGCAGTCCGCGTACTTTTTGTCGAGATTCTGCAGGATTTCCACCTGAGCCTGGAGGTCCTCCTTTGTTAGCTTGTCCTCGGGCTAGACACAGAACAACACAGGACATATAAACAGAACTACATAGCCTGGACACACAACAGACGTTACAAACAACAACACAGGTATACACAAGACAGAATACATACAGCACAGGCTACTTACAGGCTACTTACAGGCTACTTACAAGCTACTTATAGGCTACTTACAGCACAGAATAGCAGACACAGTGTAGGCCTATTCTAACATTGCAAATGTACAGCAGCAAAGCAGCTATCAGCCTTCAATTTATGCCAATTGGACCATTTCGTACATAGAACCATGTACAGTAGAAGTTAGGCATACGAGAAAGCATCTTCAGATCTATCTCAGTTTGTTTAGTCTCATTGCTTCACTCCATTCTACTGTTCGCAAGTATGTTTGTAACATATACATAACGTTTACAACGAAGTAACAAAATGTAAATAAAAAACCATCAAAGCTCACTAGTTATAACTCGCAAATATATATTTGTTTATTTGTTGCTTAACACAGTTTATACAGCACAGCACACTAGAGCTATTTCAGTGCTGGACAAGACAATAAATATATAAATATGGCTCACACATGCAAGTCCTACAACTAAAAAATAATCCACTAATTATAGAAAATCATAAATCATTTTACACTAATTAAGTCTTTAACAGCCGCTTATATTAACGGTTCGTATGCTGTTTAAAACCAATTATGTAAACTTCTGGACGCCTCATATAAACCACACATTTTTTTTTGTGTCATTGCTAAACAAAGTTCCCTAGACTACAGCGTAGCCAATACTGAGCTAAAAATAAGCTGGAAAGTCCAGTAGATGCAGTAATGTCTGATGAATAGAATTGTAATTGTAAGCTAAACGATTGGTTTTCATTCAACTTCAAGCCAGGCAATTGACTAGAGTCATATGTATTTGTCTCACTATCGCTCAGAATCGCCGTTTGCATAGGATCACACTGTAGGCCTTTCTCTAAGAACGTTCAGAACATTCAGATAATGCGCTCAACCCCGGCGTTGAGCCGGCGTTGATGACGTAAATGACGTTCGGCAGGTAAAAAGTTAACAGAACCGTGTCACACACCTTGCAGATGGGATCGGGGTGCTTTGACTCAAACTCTTCCAGTCGCCGACTGGCCTCGGTGAGCCTGACGCGATGCTGCGGGTCCCAGGCAAGCTCCTTGCGCTCCTTCGTCAGCCGGTCCTTGAGCTGCTTCGGGAAGAGATCGTACGCGCTCTTGAAGCCGACATGGTACCGGCCCGACGGGTTTCTCCAGTCAGCCGGGATCTGTAGGCAGCGACAATTCTTTAAAAGAGCGCTTTTCTCTTAAATTAAACTTGTCATTTTACCGACTGCAGCAAATTACCAGTAGCATTCATGAGCGTAGATTTCAGTGATATGACTATCCTCAATCTTATCCATAAGTCTCAAATTCTATCTGTAATATATATTATAGATACTACAAAGGAATTGAATGCCGGAACAGCATTCAATCAATTTATACCGTCGTAACGTTTTTAGAGCTTCAAAACCTTAGAACTGCGAGTCGGCAACATTGTACTTTTTAGCACAAAGTTTTTCACCACATACAGCGCATACCATACATGCATACCACTGTACAGCACAAGTAGGTATCACATATTTGTTCAGTCATGCCAGTAATCTTAGTATTGTAACATGCATTGATGCAAAGAAAGCTGAACAAGAAAACTTGCCAATCAGAATGGATTTATCATCTTGAATATCAGCACAGATCTGCTAAAAACAGTGGCCATAGGAATGACAACTTTGAGAACTAAATCTGACATATTCTCACTGCATAAATAAATGACAAATTTTCATGTAATCACCAGAAGACTACTAAACATGGGGACGAATCTAGTAAGTCAGTAAACACCAATGACTGAAATATCTGCTGATAATAAAATCTAAATGATCTCCTTCTCTGATAAATAATCTCCACCATGCATTACAAAACTATAGCCATAAGCTGTGAACAAACGTTTAAAATGAATTTAGTTTTTAGTAGAATGGAAATATACATGAAACATAAAATACTAGCACATAGCAATGTAAATTGCGTAGCTTGATTCATTTTGCAGTTTACCGTAAGTTTTCTGCCAGTGACCCCCGTGATAACACCGTCCTTGGCTTCAACCACAGTAGAGGTGTCGACATCGCCCGAGCCAGTAACGTCAACGTTCTCAATGATCTTAGGCAGCCCATCTGAAGTCAGCTGAAAACATTTACATGAAAACAGCTAACTACTGTTCAAACTTCAAATTGTTGAGTTGGGTTGAAGTAACTATAGCCTTTAGAGAAAATCAAGGTCATGGCGGTTGTCCCATACAACACTCACCAATGACAGAGACGCGTGAGATCTTAAATTTAACTCCTCAACGCACGCAACTACATGCAAACACAGGTAGTGGTGGTGGCCGCCCCATCCGGACCCGTGATGTCGAGCCCGGATTCCCCCAGCCCCGCATCAGAGATAGGTCAGCTATTGTTCTCAAGTGGCCAGCAGTCACTGCCCCCAAAGGGTTTGACCACAGATCCCCTTTTGCAACATGTGAGTTTATAAATGCGAACACAGGGGGGCTACCTTTTGCAGAGATAGGCAAGTTATGATTGGTGAGTGTCGTAGAGGCTGACTGATGGCAATAGGGAAAACCCAAAGCCACTGGATATTAGGCCTACTATTGAAGTATATGATCTACAACAATGTAACAAATTTATGCACTTGCGGTAAACGCTGTCGAAGGACGGACGCTGATCCATCAGGAGACTGGTCAACCTCCGGCAGCCTCACCAATGATAACTTCCCTATCTCTGACAACAGGTAGTACCTGTGTTCGCGTGTAGTTGCACGCGTCGTGGAGTTAAATTTAAGGTCTCACGCGTCTCTAGATGAGTTTTTTGTCAATTTTCAACGTTCGTAATGGTAAAAGTCCCATCTCAAACACAGGTAGCCTATTGTCAAAGATAGGGGAGTTATCACTGGTGAGGCTGCCGAAGGTGAACCCAGGAGACCTTATGTCAAGTTATGTGGGTCAAAGAGCAACAAACTGAATCTATTCTTAGGTTCATAAATTTATAACAAGTTTGTCACCGTGTATACGACAAAACTAAAGATTAAGATCGGCGATGTCGAATGTAATACGTGTAATAGTAAATTCGAATATTAACAATGTTCGGCTTCGTGCCAGTGTAATTAGACCGCAAGTTCAGCACCTTACAATGACAGACAAAAACAAAGGCCGGTCAGCTGATGCGCAGAGCCCGCGGGGCGGCGAGACCAACCTGCAGGCCAGGTGCAGCCACGTCCACACCCGTGTCAAGGATGGCGATCTTGATGCCCCGCCCGTCATAATCCGGGTACTTGTTCAGGAACGACCACGCCCCCGTTTCCTTTTTCGGCAGGATACCGTCAATAGGGAAATCTACGTCCACGTTAGTCGCCATGTTAAGTTCTTGTTATTGATCTTGATGTAATTGAGTTATGCTTATATCGGCAGCAGAATGTCTAGTTTTTATGAAACTGATAAACCAGATTAAATTCAATAATTTGAAAATGACATCAGACCTTAATTAGCCCCCTAAATTTTGATATGCTCTAAATCTTAACATAATGCTAATCTTGGTCAACTTTAAATTAATTTTAATTTAGTAAACGTATTTTTTAAAACTTATCACTCTCCGCTCATCCATTTTATGCCTGCCTGCAATTTTGCAGCCGATATGACCTCAAATTAGTCTATCAGTGAACCATCAAACAGAAAAATGTAACAGCATCCCTAACCAAAATCATTGCGCTTGAGTCAGACTGTGCGGTTAATACATAAATTTAGCTTTTGAAAAGAAATTGTTTGAAAAGAGTGTTTTTCAAGCACAAGTATTTCATAGGCAACGTGTAACAGCTCCAAAGCGAAATCGAAATTGAATAGGGATTTAAATATGCTGTGTCGCATTGCCGTTTGCGATGTATGTATGTATGTATGTATATTGCACTTTTAACGCACCAGGAATATGTCATGCAAACGGAGATGGAAAAACATCATTTGCTTGAATCGTAGGTGCGGGGATGCACTTTGGCGTCGATTGCGAAACAAAAGCTCAAAGTGCATTGCAATGACTGCGATCCACTCTTACCAGCAATTTCAACTACTTTCATCGCAGTCCACTCTTACCAGCAATTTTAACTGTGCTTTCTGATCACATGGCTCACAGTGTATAGTGTTGATAGACACTGTATAGTGTATAGTAAGCGCCAGTTTCAGTGTAACCTGTGCCCTAAAAGCTAGGTTTAGCATTCTGGCAAGTTGGCAACATACATGTTGCTTACTACATGTGGCTCAGCAATTTTTACTGTTAGTCAGCCCTGGGAAATAGGCTTTTTTTTTAACCAGGCAGCTAGAATTTATAATGCTGCGCTGCTATTTGCAGTAAAAGTCTAAAACTTGACTATGAAGTGACTGCATCATTATTTTTAATGTCTTTAATGTCTGAATTTCAAATGTAGTTACTTACACAATACATAAATCAATATCAAAACATATACTTAAAACTGTTTCGCACTCTGATAAAGTTATTTCAATTCGTGCCTCGGTCGCAGTGTCCTTTGGACCACGCGCAGATCTATTAGTCTTTATTCCAGTTCATAATTAAATGATGTCGCAGACACGTGAATGGCAGCCTACATGCCGTTTGATTACAAAAACAACGTAACGTAGTCAAATCACGATTATCAGAAGCAAAATATCCAGCCAACATGGCCGACAAAAATCAATTATAAGCAGTGGTGAAAGTAGGATTGAAGAGGTAGCGGAGCTCAACATTTGTGCGACGGAGCTTAATATGAGGTGGCGGAGCTGAATATGAGGTGGTGGAGAGGTGGCGGAGC
>JAQIWG010001014.1:0-27270 GCA_034695025.1 Chamaedrilus cognettii
GTTTGTCGTTTGTCTGTATAGATTACTATAGAACTCGTCGAGCCGCCGACTGCTTGCGGTCGCTTGTCTTGGCGCGTATACCTGACGTCATGATCCTTAACGACGAATGCTGCACGCAGCATTCTTTTTCTTAAGGTCACAGTGACGTTAACGACGGCAGCTGGCGTTCGTTTGACCGAATGCGCGAGCACACAGCGATACCGTGTCTATCCTCTCAAACGAATGTCACGGTGAACTTCCTTCGTTTTGACCGAAAGGTGTGCATGCACTATTAAAATCCTGGATAGGCCTACACTGGATAGGCCTACAGCTCACCAATTTCCGTCCAGTTAGCCGTTGCAACAACGCCAACAAGTAGGTTCCACTTCGAAGATCTTGGAAGAGATCGGCAACGGGATGATCGGAGAATAGATCAACTGCGCTCAATTGAGAGTTGATCCAGCGGATAAAGGCTTTCGATCGAACGTCTTGCAGCTCCATCTGTGAGTCTGAAGCAGCAGACGACTCATCACAATATCATGCACCCCACAAGCAAGCAGAACAAGACCCCTCGCTGATAACTTGTGGTCAGCGAATGAATGCTGCATTGTTGTTGCATCATGCATCATGGTTCTTTAGTTATTTCAATGACATTCAATTGTCAGTTAAGTAAGGTCAAGGAATATAAGGCTAAGCATTCGGCTACATCATGTAGCACATTTCTGATTCACATAATATTGGTATACTACATAGCCTACATTTCCAGCGTAGTCCATTATCAATTATAGAATACGTTTAATTTTTATTCAGTCTCTAAACACTCAAGATACAGCATTTCAAATACTGTATAGACATAAAAGGAGATTGAGAACGAAAATTCTTCGTCAAGTCTAGCCTTTCCTACACTTAATGGGCTATCGGTCAGGACGATAAATGAATGCACAAAACGTCACAACGAAATCCACCAAGGAATTGGGGAGGGGAGGGGGTGGGGGTGGGGGAGCAATCGTTATTGATCACATATTATCAGACACTGGCGAGACCACAAGTCAATCATGCACCAGGACTGAGATGGATATCTTGAACTAGACTCTGAAACAGGCTCGGAGCAACGCGGACATTTCGCTTATTTGATTTTATAGAAAGACAAATCATATATCGTCAAACTTAATTTATTATTCCCTGCATTAGCCCGATGAGTTTTACAACTTAACAGCCAATGAAGTGATTATAATTAATATACGGATGATTCAATGTGCCAATTTAACTTCAATATTTGGAATAGTTGCTCCTTTATCAACAGGCACAAAATGCAACCAAAGTTAAACTGCTCAATTTAAAAATTCAAGAGCATCCGGAGCTAAAACACTTGATATAGCCTATATAGCATATAGCCCTAAGTATATCGACATCACCAGCATGCAAACGCTTCTGGCCTGTAAGCTATAAGCTACTATTCGTCATTCTTCATCACATTCACTGATTTCAATTAGCTTCAAGCTGAAATAACTTCGCCTGCTTTATGCCTAAGCCTGTTCGCATATCTAGAAACTGAGAAAAGCTTCAGCAAAAATGAAATTCCTCACAAGTTTCTTCTGCCATATATTTGAACACTAGCAGCACATTAATTACTCAATAAATGCATTCATGGTGCACATGGCTGCATGACTTAACATTGAAATGAACAGCAATAGTGAACAACAGTAACGATTCCAAACAACCCAATGCAACAGCCAGCAGAAAGTATGCACAGCAGATCGTGCAGGCAAGCAACATTAAAGACATAATTTTGCACCTGTACCATACAAACAGCACCGTATGTATGAAACTTGACACACTTCGCCAAAAATTGAATTTTTTCCAACAAATGCCATTGAATTCGTTGTCTTATGGTAATCAGGATTTCATATTCCCAAGTAATTGGAGAACAACGTATCTGATAGGAGAATAATGTTGTCGCGCGTGATCCAATTCATTTTAAAAGTCATTGTCAAATCATTACTTTACTACATTTAATACTTTTCACATATATGTTATCAGTGAATTTGTTCGAACAGTGACTATTAAATAAATGTAATATTCACGCTATAACTAACATATAGCCTACTCACCATTATCTGCTCCTGGATAAGATTTGTCCACTTCCATGTCTGCTTCTTTTGCAGCAGCAGCAGCAGCAGCAGCAGCAGCAGCAGCAAACATGTAATCCAATTTAAACTGAATTCGAAATGCTCAAACTCTCAGCTTCCACAAATGATCGGCTAGTTGGCAGTGATCTCAAGTTCACTAGAAACGGTCAGAAAAATATTGACAGTTCCTGGTGAAAACTGAAAAACGACCCCTGCTAGGCCTAAGCATCACTGCGCACACGCCTACGCTTTGATGTTAACGAAACGCTTAAGAATATAGGTCTACAAATATTTCAAAATCCATTTCAAAGCATTAGAGACTACACTGAGCTACACCAAGTCAAAATTCTTGCTTAGTAACTAAACTTGTCAAACTATTAGAACATTACTCAGGCGCTGCTTACATTCAGACTACATGTTGATTCAGGTTATAGCAATAACACGCGTTGAAGACGAAATCCACAAAAGATCCTAAGGAAAGTTGAGTGCTGTGAGCGCTGGCTGTGGTTCATGTTTACGGATTACAATGCGCGTGGCTCGGTTCTTATGCCCGAAACTACCCTTGATTATCCTCAGGATGATACATGCGAGCATTGTGCAACACACCTTCGGCTACTGCTATTGCTATAAAATCAAAACATGCAAGCCAAGGGCCGTCCATAAAATACATCAAGATCCGGGTGGGGGCGCGGGGGGGGGGAACGGTTGGGAGGTTCGATAAGGTAAGGTAAGGTTCGATAAGGGGGGAGGGAGGAGGGGGGAGAGACGCTAGTGTTGATACGGGTTAAGTTATGCGCGAGTTAGCCTACATTTTAACTTCGTCAAAGCGAGACAATTAAAGCAGCATAATATCATTAAGACCATTCTAAACATCCTCATTGGTATCTCACATTGGGGACATCATATCATTACAGGCCAACGTTACAGTATGTTGCTAAATGCTAATGCCTTTATTTACAAAGCCATGCAGGCCACAAAGCCGCAGGAAGTTCTAAGTTAAACTTGGCAAATAAATACGTGAGCGAGCAGTGGTGCACATGTTTCCGGTAAATCCTTGCCTGCAGGCTGCGAGATTTAACGCTGGCGGCGAAATTCACAGCAGATGCCTGGAGGTCTAGCGACTCTAGCGGCTCTAGCGGCTCTAGCCTGTACGCTTTACATTCTACAACCTACCGTCAGTTTACGAAACGAAACGCCAGTTAATTCTCTATCGTCTGACGTCTAGATAACTAAACAGTTACGTCGCAGACTTTCCACAGCTGGTTTATCCTCGTAATAGGCCTACTTCACAAAACAGGAACTAGCCTATCAGTCGTTATTCGAATAGAGACCATGCTGTCACGGTAGAAAGATGCGATTTGGTCCAGCAAGCGGGTATCAATAGGAATGATTCCGCCTTGCTGTGAGACTCCACAAGACCGTACGCAGCCCAGCGGGCAGCCAAGTTGCGCTACTCCCCTGGTACGAGTAGTAGTGGGCTACTGTAGTTATACGCTATACGAGTTCCGTAACTCGTTCATATATACCAGCTCACTGCTCCATTGACATCTGCTCGTTTAATCACACACTACTGCAGTACGCTCTCCGTACCATTATCCAAGTGCAGCTGTCGGCCGTCGGTCTTGAAACAACAACGAAGCCGGCGCAAAACGACCTCTCTCTAAAATATAGGCTCGGCCTAAGAGTTCGATTGGAAACTGAGGCGAAACAAAACGTCATCTTTAATCAGCACGCCGTGGTCAGACTCGGACAGACAGCTGCAATGTTCGACTAATCCACGGACGTTCCTACTCAAGACGAAAACCATCTTGCACGATTATCTACTCAAATTTTCTATCGACAGGCTTTTAAACCGCTGCACTAGAAAACCAGCACTGACCGCTATCCTGCCATCCCGCCAAGCCGTTGATCGAAGTTATCGAATGCCTATATTGGAGTCGCAATCGAATAGCGAAACGAAGAATTCTGCTGACTCTGTTTGTATAGGCGTAAGTTTGCTTCAGTTACCACCACTCCTCCGCGTCACGCCGCGGGTCGGCGTTTCCTTGCAGAGGATTCTGAGAGGACGATGAGAGGGAGAAGGGGACGGGGGAGGGGGGGGGGGGTGGGGGAGAAGGAGGGGGAGGATGGCAGAAAGGGAAGTGAACAGCTGATAATCGCCAAGGTTGCGCGTGCGCATTTTCATGGCGCCGATATCTCTTAAACTCGAAGGTGTACACGCATTGTAAAAAAGGTGGAGAAGTGTCTCGGATCTGTCAGATCATAATGGGCAAGCCATTGCAAGATTTTGAGATGAGTAGATGCAGTACTGTTGACATGGGTAGGTTAAGTGACGCGTACCTAGGAAGGGTTCTGGCGCCAGGGGCGAAGTCTCGTCAGTGGCGCCCTTAGATGAGTTTCACCGACAAAACTCGCGATCGGGGGCGTGAGGGGGGCAAGAAGCGACTGCCCCGTGGGTCCCCCCTCTCGCTACTCCTCTGCAGCTTAATGACTTGATCTAGCAATTTGAAGAGGCGACAGAGGGATATTGATTCGAGAGGCAAAGTGAGACACGCATGGGGACGCCTACTTTGCAATGCCAATATCAAATATGCTATAGTTAGCAAAATCAATAAGAATCAAATATTCAAGTACTTCAGCGTGCAGTCAAACCAATTATTGTTGATCAACGCATATCAATCTTGGGACTATAGCCTTCCCCGCTAAAACCGTCATATTTATAATGCGAGTGGCGCCAATGTAACCTACATGTACATGTCAAAGTATCTATTCAAGGGCACAACCATGCGGCATAAGGATAGATTTAGGATAGTGACGGATGTCTCCTTTCGCTCCTCTCCGCTCTACACGTATCTCCACTGGTTGGCCTAGTACTGTTTGTCTACGGCAGTAGCCTAACTCCACTTCAGGAACTGCAGCTGTAAGCATGCAGCTGCTGCGTTGCACGCTGCTGCAGCGAGCACCGCTGATTAGCTCAAGTGCTATTTGTCAGTTATAGCGGCTCTAGGTTAGTGTATAGAACCATGCAGCGGTAATTGCTTCGATGGAGTCGCTGTGCTTTTTGGAGCAATCAGGGCGATATGTACTGATGAAGGCTCGAAGGGGAGCATATCGAGAGACACCGACTGATTTAACAAGACTGCAACAAGTGCTCTTTTCGCACTCTTATACTGAAGTGAGACAGGGCTGAGTACTTGTTGGGCTGTCATGGAGGTTTGAATTGTGGGTTATCGATAGGACCTGATTTTGCATAATAGGGCCTAGCGTGTAATGTAATGTCAACTAAATTTGGTCCACGCGGTGTTATGTCTATAGGCGAAAAATTCGACTTAGGCGTACTATAGTTAGTAAAATTCTATTTCAAAAATGGCAATCGGTTTCATAACTTTTTCACATTCTTCGATTAATCTTTTGTGCGTATAATTTAAGACGCTACTCCACTACTCTCTAATTCTAAATTTCATCGGGATCGCCGACGCAATACTACTGTAGGCCTAGGCTACCACATACAAGGCATTTTGCCGCCTGTGCTTGCAAGGCCTATTTCGCAGATGCATAGAAGCGAGACAGAACGGACTTCCGGACTTCGGCAACCGGAGAACTCCGGTCCCTTTCACAGCCCGAGCTGTATAATAGGCGAGGGTCGTATTGTTTCGCCTTGAATTCTTGTTTGCGCGTACAATTTGAGCGGGACGATAAGCGCGTTCTCCAGAGGGCTAACGCAGATAGCGTCGACGAGACTTCACGGCTATCTCTGCAACCACTGCGTGGAGCGAGTTTATAGGACTCGATAAGTGGATGATTCGAATAGATCTAGCCTTGAAAACCACCAACAAACAAATATTAGGTCTATATTGGTTTGCTTGTGTTGTGTTTAGTTAGTATTTGTGAACATTTCTGATACCGGTAGGCGGGTTTTTTCAGGCAGTGGACAAATTACAATACCTTACTTGTCGTCTTAGTCTCTGTGGATAATTTCACAGAGTCCCGTCATTTTTGACACTGTGTCAACAAACGTGTTTCTAACTAGCTTCTGCGTTACTTTACTTAATACTAATTCGTTCACCATTAACCAAAATAGATTTTGACGTGAAAGGGTCAAATACGCTGAGATCGGTTTTCCGACCATGCCTTGACGTTGAGCCCGACACAGCTTTCATCGCTGGCACTTGGTTATAGTCGGATTCTAACAACAGCGCCACTCTCACTGAACTAAGTTTGTTTTATTAACCCCTCGTCGGATATTTTAGTTAAAATACACTTTGCGACTTTACGACTTCGAGTTTGCAACTTTGGGACTGCGACTTCTCGACTTTGAGACTGCAACTTTGCGACTTTTTAGCAAAGCATCCAGTCCAGCCTCCTCCTCTACACGCAGCGAGCCTCGACAAGTCTGGCATGGCGCTATTTTGAAGCCCTTTTCATAAGTTTTCTTCACTATAGTGCAGCAAAATCAATGAGGTACTAAGTTCGTTCAAAAAAAAAAATGGTTTAAGCATACGAGTTTCTTGGCTACTTCTGCTCAGCCACTTGGTCTAACTTACTACTTGTTGTACTGCACTCTTGCAATGCAACCACCACACTGATAGCGCCCTCTCGGCTTGCAAGCTGAGACGTGGTTCCGCATTGACCTCTGGCGTTTTTATCTTTCACCAACATTACCTCAAGTATATGCCGAGATCTTGTAGGTCCATGCGTATACCGCATGGGTTTAAAAGAATACTGCATGCAGCTCATCACTTGAAATTGGTTATTTCAGCATTACATATGTACACGTGCGCTATAGTAGAAACAATATCAACAATTTAACCCTAAATCTCATCGAATATATAATGTTTAATGTCTGTGCTTCGTAGTTTTCGACAACGTCGCTAAATTTTGTTTAAATATCGACATTTTAACTTTATAAATTTAACAGTATGATTGCTTGATAATTATAGGTTACATATTGTAGCAAATAAATAAAAAATTTGTTACAATATTGCCTTTCAAAAAGTTGCTACAGTACAATATATATAAATATCTTTACATCGTTATAATTACACACCAAATAACCAATTTTTTACCAAAAACTAACATACATGCAGATCAAACAGTCAAAGAAGCAAAGTTTTCATTTGGACAACCTGCGTCCGAGTTACCCTACATTTTAACGATCAATTCCTGCTGCCATAAAAAACTAACATCTTACTTTAGACATAAACAAAAAAATATTGTAATAATGCTATATCAACATACGGCATCACAATTTAGACACTTATGTTAAATGAAATACTTAAAAAACTTGAATAATAAGCACCAAAACGTCATTCTTTCACGACCTAGCTTCATAAGGCACAGCTCGATTGGAGACAAGTGTACGACAATAAATAAACCGCTCTGATCAGCAGTTATCATGACAGCAAACATTCATAATTATTAGAACATATATACATTAGCCATTGTACACGATATCAATGACATGAATAAATAACTCCCAGTTTATACACTGTCTCTCCAACTTTGAGTCTGAAGTTGAGATAACTTCAGAGCGTCTATGTCAGACACTTGCAATGTTGCTGCAAGAGCTCTCAGTATAGGCTGCGACTCTTTTATGTTTGACTCCTCGGTTCAAATTGCCTTCCTCAACGCGGCCTCGGCTGAAACTAACAACAAAGAAACTTATGAATGAAATTTATTTGCATTGGTTTTTAAACAAAAACATCAGTAGATTATGCTTTTGAAAGTAAACCTATGAATGTAATTTTGGACTTAAATCATACAAGTGTGTCAAAACATCCTATGATGTTTACATGCTCTAAAATTATTAATGCGATTCAAAAATAAATTTAAACCAATGCAAATTTCTGTTTAAGACATTGCGACACATTAATCAGTGGCAGAAAAACAACGAAAAACCACCACACCACAGCGCCTCGCTGTGGTGTGGTGGTAGTGAATGAACTTTTACAATAATCAATAAATAAAAGAGAGCATACAGATTATCAGCAGGATAAAACCGATTTAAGTATGCCTAACAGCATCGGCAGTCAGTGACAGTGGTGCATTACCTCAGGCGCTGGTAACCTCCAGCCACAACCAGGCAGAGGAAGACCGTCAGGACCTACTGGACAAGGAGCATCTAGGCCGGGTATGCCCTGTTCCAGCAGACAATGGTCTAGGGTCTCAACCACACATCCCGAGACCATGACAGGAAGCAATTGTCTGAACTTTAATTCTGAGATATACTGTACTGAGATAATGCAATTCAAGTAGAAGATTTGCATTATTTATATCTAACGAGTACGATAACACACAAAAAGCAAACTTTGCAAGTTGTGATGTCAAAGAAAATAAATTTAAATTTAAATGAAACCAGGGGATTAACCTCACGAAAATATATCATACATAGACGATGAACTCCCAGAATAACATGGGGCACGTTTTCAACAGAGTAGATTGACTAAAAATTGCGACAGCATCTCTAATAATTTGTTGCTTTAATTTTAGTATGCACATACCATGCAGGGTCCTAAGAAGGTCCATTCAAAAAATTTCAAAAAATAAACATGGAAAACTAGCCTGTGATTTGACGCTACATCTCTTTTTATTGAGCTTTTCACCATTCGACAGTTTTTGAACAGCTAGTAGGCCTACAGCCTTGGTTATTTCTTTGACAAAACAGTGCATTTTTATCCAATATTCTAATAAAATATTGGTTAAAAACTGATGCAAAATGTGTTTCTAACTGCAAAACTGCAGCAAATTGCAGCAAACTTCACAAAGCAAAACAATAGAGTTCAAAGTTTAGATAAAAAATAATAATGCAGATACAGGTATGATACAGCATAATCCAAGTACGCCGATTGATTCAAATTTTTTGTGGCTTTCTTTAAGGGATAAAAAAATTAAATTAAATTCAATTAATTACGATTAACAAGTTTGATAATTTTTTTTTTCCAATCATGCTCATGCAGCTAAAGTAAAATCATAAGCAAGATTGTGACAGCGACTAAGGAGGAACAAAATATAAACTATTAACCATAAAACAGCAAAAGACTTTGAATCTCGCTGATACACTGACGCAAGTTGAAACAAAAAGTTTAAACATTAAAAACACCCACCTCTTCACCCTTCTCTCCCTTGCTGGCCGTTTTCCCTCGTTTGCCTCTCAAACCCTAAAATCAATTAAACAATACTTAACCTTTACAACGATTTAGTAATTTCGTAACGTCGAAGTGAAGGCGGAAGCTGAATTCGCTCAGCATGACTCAGGCAGCCAACTGACTCGGACGCTGCCATGAATATATTTCAATTTGTCATTTCCGCATTTATCATTCCGGCACTAATATTCTCTGCTGTCTGTTATTGCATTCGGCAACTTGATAGATTTTCTTCTTCCATAAAAGTATCGGATTCAGTATAAAATAAAATAAATCTAAAGTTCTGTATTAACTGATGCTTAAATAAAGGAATTGAAGTTAAATAGAAGTAAATTCTGATTTTATTGCAGTACCTGGCTAAACATTGCGTTTCAGACACAAGCGTTTCGAAAGCATTGTTGTATATAGTACATTGCCAATAAAAAGTATTTATTGCGAACAAGAACTACAACCGCATATTAAAAATCAGAAAATAATCGGCAAAAATTGAAAAAGCTGATCACATACCATTGGACCCTGTTCTCCCGTCTCGCCGGGCAATCCCTATCAAACAAATTCATTCCATAAATATCACCTTTAGCAAACAATGCCATGAACTTTAGTATCACTTTCATAAATATCAGATTGTTAGCTATTAATGACAATACATGGCATTTTGTTAAAAGCATTTTTCATCCAACTAAATTATCTGAAAAGTATACTGTATTATGTTGGAATAGTTCTGTGCTCACCACTGGTCCAGGAATACCCTACAATGCAAACAGCAATGGGTAATTCTTGAAATCACAATACAATCACAATTCAATTTCAATACTAATAATACCCATTGAAAATGTAGGCCAATCAAATGCCATTTGAGTCAACTAAAATATTGAACTAGTGAATATGCTTGAAAATATTTTATTTCATATTTTCAAATGCAAATTACTTCACATGTCAATTATAAAATATTAATACGTTCAGCAATTCAGTACACATTGCTATCAGCATCATCCACTAGCTTCGCGAATAATTAATGAAATATAACATTTAACCAAGCTCAAAATAAATTGGTGCATCAAAAAAATCACAAAATGCATTGCCAAGGAACAGTACTATAATAACAATCATCGTTTTTGACGTCCAATCTGATGCGCTACAGGCAAGCCTCTAACGCCATGTCTATATTAACACAATTTAGATGTTTATATTGAAGCTGGGTTTTTACGGCCGGATGCCCTTCCAGTTGCCAACCAGAATAATAAATTACTCTGAACGATGATTATCAGCTAGCGACACTTGTGTGTTTAACAGCCCTGCTGAAGGGCCTGTAACACATGGATTCATAGTTGCCGGCGCTGGGACTCGAACCCAGGTCCTCTGGACTTGATGTCCAACGCCTTAACCACTACACCACAGCGCCTCGCTGCAGTGTATGCAACTAACATCAGAGAGAAATTCATTTAGGCGCATGGTTTTGCTAAATTATATTCAAGGCTTACAAATAACTTGTAGCATTACATTGGCATCACGACATTTAAATTTCAATCAGAAATTGGAGAAACATGAAACTGAACAGCACTCCTGCTTAATCACATAAAAAAAAGATGTGATTTTAACATGAGAATGATGTTTATTATAACAATATCAAATTAACATCTTACCATGGGTCCTAGTGGTCCTGGTTCGCCCATGTCTCCGTGGTCTCCCTTCAGACCTTGAGGACCCATCAAACCCTGCATATCAAATATTATTCAAATACTTTGCTATTATTCTAACCATGAATAGTCAATTTATTTACAAAAACCCTTTGTTGAAGCAAGCTACGCAATAGATGGCATCACGGAAACAATATAGCCTGCTTTATTTCAAAGGCTAGATATTTGAAATTGATCAATCGACTTAAAACGAATTGTAAAAGAGAAATTTCTTACTTTAAAGCTGAATGAACTCAGTTTTGTAGAACAAAATTCGATATCACCACCACTATTAACCTAGTCAAAAATTATTAAGCTTAACAAAATTAATGCAAAAATTAACGCCCTATAATTTGAATTTCAACACAGTACGACAGAGTAGACAAACAAAATGATTGTAGTATATTGAAAATGATTGCAGTATATTGATTGTTCTAAATATTCATGCAAGAATTTTTACGTGCTCTCTGGCATTGACTGAATTTACGCTGAAAGTTAGGGAGCATACAAACCTGAGGGCCCATGGGTCCGTCTCTACCCGATTCTCCGTTCTTCCCTATAAGCCCTGCCACCCCCTAAATATTCCACAGGCAGGGGGTTACGAACCGCACAAACACTCCAAACAAACATGGTTAACTTAAAAGAAATATTAAGCGCAAGCACAATTTAATCTTAACACGATCAGAATATCAGCTGTCAAAAAGTTCTGAAGTTAATTTACTATTTTTACATTTAAATCGTTTGCTAATAGCACTACAACTACTTCATATCAAATTTGTAAGATCAATGCTTGAAGTAAGGGTTATTTTAAGATTTCTAGTAGGTCCAATCATCTACAATGAGCTAAAAAATGTACTGCTAATTATATTATACAGCACTAATAAAAACTAACATAGTTAGCAAGTTAGTTGACAGCAAGCTTCACACTAGTGCTGTGCAGTGCAAAAAACTAAGAATGTGCCTACATTGAAGTCATTCTATCAAAAATTGTTATAAAAGATCAGAGCAATTGATTTAAAATAATCAAAAATGTCCGACCGGTAGCCCCATTGATCCGTGATCACCCCTTTCGCCCCTCACTCCCTATCAAAATACAAAATATCAGACTTTGAATTCAAATTATATAGGAATTTAAGATTTTGAGACAATGAATCAATGCAAAACATTGAGGTTGTGACATTCAGAGTTATTCATCATCATCATTCCTGTTTATTCCGTTCATTTTCCGTGCCAGCACAGGTTGGACGTTTGCAGCCACAGACACAGACCCTCACATTCTCCGAGTTATTATATCAATAAAAACATAAATCGGCCGTATTTTCGTCTGGATTGGTTGGAATTCATTTGACTCCTTCTATTATACAATCCTGGTGCCTTTGAAGCACTAGCGCGGAGGTTTCTTTCATATAGGCCAGGTAAGATTCCGATCACTCGCTGCATGTTTTTTTACAGTTTAGCTTGATAGTTTTTTTTTTATTTTGTAATGTTGAGACTCAAAAGGTTCCGAGATAAATGGTAATGAGAGAACCTTTCATTTAAAAGGATTGCCAGTTGAAAACATCCATCAATTTTGATTGAAAATTCATGGAAATCCAAGCAATTAAAAAATATTTAAAGAAATTTACCACTTCTCCTTTCTCGCCAGTAACGCCACGTTCACCCTAAATCAAAATGTAAAACATTACCTGTAAGTGATATTTTATAAACAAAATGTACGCTACTGCAAAAAATCAAAACTGTTATCACATCAATGGATACGACGCCCCACGCAATTTTAGAATTTAATTCTACAAAAAAACATCATAAACACACAACTGAAGCATAAAACCAGTTTAGACAAACCTGGGTGTTCAACTAAGTTCCAAAAAAGGCTTTTGACCATACATAACCAACAAATAATAAAAGGAAAAACTGGCGCTAAATAATAATATGAATTTTAAAGGACAAACACTATTTCTTGAGGGAGCTACTTAATTTAGCCTATTGCACACAGACCACAATATATTTCTAATACATTCATTTTTCATTGTAGAGAGCATTGAAGATTCAGCGAAAGCAATAACCTTACCTTTGCACCTGGTAACCCTGGCAATCCATTAGGTCCCTAGAGCAAGAACAGTTCAAACAGATAAAATGTAGAGACTTGTTACAGACAAACTCAAACACATTCTGCAGCTTGAAAAATAAAATAAATAAACATGCTAAGAACACAATCAAATGTCAAAAAGCATTATATTATTATTAGTAAATGAATAAGTGTGAAAAGTGTAACGTTAGGTTGTTTTGTCACGACCACCGATTTAGCATGTAGATACACTGATAAAAGTCATTAGAACACACACTTATGCCCAGAGTAGAGGCCACAGATATTTCTGCTCTATGATTATTTTTTAGCGTTCTGTTAAAATGCTAAAAAAAGAGGCTTTAATTTTTGTTAATGCGACTGAAAAATTTTATACTATTATTTGACCCCATATCTATATCTATGATATTTTATTGTTAGAAGATTTTGTCATCTCAATTTCCGTTGTCCTATAGAGAGTTAATTGGTTTTCAAATTGCCACAGAACAGAAATGACACCACGAACCAATCAGATCGCCCAAATTAGATCGCAGATCTTACAAATAACTCGCTATTATTGGCATAGAACATTTAAATAACTCGCTATTGAACAACTAAGCCCAAAAGGGTTTTTAGAGAAAATAATGTCCAAACATACCATTGGTCCAGGGGGTCCAGGGGGGCCTTGAATCTGTAAGGAAATCAAACGGTCATGCATTTTGTCAACTGCAAATATAAAAATTACCTGAATAAATTGAGTTCATTGCCCCATATTATAGAAAAAAGCTATTGATAAATAATGTATTTTCTGGTATCTTTGTTATTCAGTGTGTATTATTCCAACTGGTTTCAAAAACAATATCAGTCTTACGACACAACAAAAAACTTTTTTTTGAGGAAATTTGAGCATTGTAGAAACTGTTTGTAAATTAAAGGTCTTCAAATTTTAGCTACTCGTCAAATATTCTAAGATTTGAAACAAAACGCTACAATATTGAACACTTACGATATTATCTCCACTGCCACCGATTCCCTCCAGTATTCCTGGTTCACCCTGCCAACAAGTACCACGTTTCATTATAACTGTTTAGTCACATTTTAATCTTTATTGAAACCAATTCATTCTGGGCTTTCTTTATTTGAAAAGTTCATGACAATTATTAGCTAGTGACGCTATGACCAAATTTGATCATATCAGCAAATGCGCACCCATGTTTCATTACAAGAATGTGCTTGAAAAAATGCAACCCCAAATTATATGAAGCTGCATTGCTTTTCATTAATAGAGCTACCGTACCTCAAAGAAATGATATAAACGTACATAAAACGCAGTTCATAATCTGTGCCTATCTTACCAGGCCGGGGCATAAAGCCGGGGAACAAAGGATTAGCCCAGAGCTACCCGGGCGAGTCGTACAAGGTGACTAAAGAACGGGAAGAGGTCTGCGCGTGGCCCTCCGCACAGAACCGGACTGTAATAATCTTCATTACTACACACGGTCCTCAAACTCCAAAAATCACCACCATGCCTTATCTTCAAAAGCAACAAAATATTATTTAGAAATGTCGCATCCATACAAGTTCGTAGCAACAAATCTGTATTATCACAATGAGTATCTTCAATAATTTAACCACTAGTTTAAGAACACAGTCTATATAGCTGAACATGAGACCAGATGATATGAACTGACCGGGGGGCCAGGAAGTCCCGGCGTCCCGATCATTCCATCCCTGCCTGGTGCACCAACGTCCCCAGGCTCACCCTTAACTCCTGTGTAGCCCTGCCGTCCAAGCCAATCAACGTTCTTAATGCTTAGATGCAACACACAGCCAGGTAAATAAATGCTAAATAAATTCTATAAAGGGTTTACCTTCATTTGACATACTAATTCTAGATATCGTTTGTAGTTGGCAGCGTTAGGGGTTAGATTTTTTGTGTTCTCTATGCTCCAACTGAGGAATAAACGATCTAGTGAATATATGCTTTATTACGTGCATAGGAAGCTTGGCCATGAATCACTTTAATGCATCTATGTCGTATACAAATGGAAGGGTTAATAATCTGTCAACTTTGTGAAATTCAGATATTTGGAGGGCAAATCAGATGTTCAGCACTGATGTGAGGCTAGGCATGTTTGGTACTCATGTAAGCGTAGGCATGCTCAGTTCTGATATAGGCTTAAATCTTAATTGAACAATAAAAAACAAGATATCTATTATGCAAAGCCCAAATGATCAGAAGTTTACCATTGGTCCCAGAGGCCCCGTTTCGCCCGATCGTCCGTCCAATCCTGGCAGTCCTGGCGCGCCAACACCCTGATTCACATAAAGCCATACTACATTACCATAATTTAAACGACACACATATGTAGTTTTTTTTACGCTTGTGTTTCTAAGTTCAGCAATAAAGAGCAAAATTTACTCTTCATAGATAGGAGCTAAAAAAATCAACTCCTCTGTCTTAAGTAAATCCATTAAAATCTATTGAACATTTTTAAATTAAAAAAATATATATTTCAATTAATTTTTCACAAATCATAAATTAGCTATTTTTTGTTATAAAACTTAATTCGTACCTCTGGGCCTGGCAAACCAAACTCTCCCGGTTCTCCCTTTGGACCAATTCCGCCATAAGCACCCTGCAAACCAGGGTCGCCCCTATCTCCCTTTTCACCTGATAGACCCTACAAGAACAATGTTCTATACAATATGTAACACGTAACATCGATATATTTTAAGCAAAATTACTCTATAATATAGCTGACATCAATTGACAGTTAATATACAGAAGTAATAATTACTGTAGCCTAGATCTAAGTTAAATTTTAACTGCATACAAATGATAGTTTCAGAGATACTGACAGGTATTTATAGGAAAAAATTTGGCGCCGTCATTGTTTTGTACTGGATAAAAAAAAATATCCCATTCAAACCTAAGACAAAATTTAAAAAAGAATGTGTCAAAAAGATACAATTTGACAAAATGGCTGAAAAATTGAAATAAATTATAATTATAGATAATCAACTGCAAATATAAGTCAAACAATGCGCTACCGTTTTTCCACGCTTTCCTGGTGTTCCCTTTTCCCCCCTATCCGCTGGCGGACCCGCTCTGCCCATAATTCCCTAAGAAAACACAAAGGCTACTACATCGCATGCCTGGCGAAAAAGCATTTTAAATACTACACATTAACTTCTTACAGCCAGCTGATTTCACCACTTGTTGTCCTCAGAAGGGTTCATCAATCAAGCTGCCAAATAGTTATAAATAAACAGTATCGTAATGTGGCACAAAGCTGACGAGTTCTAACCTCACTCTGAAAAAGAACCTCATAAGCCTACATGTGCCAATTATTAAAAAAGGGAAGAAACACACGTTTGGATCAAATTCAAACACTCTAACAAAATGTGCTGAACACTTCTAAGTCAAGATAACAAAAAATTGAGTGAAAATGTGTAGTAATTTATAGGAAAGACAACCTATGAGGATTATAGCTATTAATGTAGATGATAGATACCTTTTGTCCCTGCGGCCCTGGAGGCCCTGGCGGTCCCAGTCCAACTGATATGTTCCTGCCATCGGTCAAAACGATCTGCGTATCGCCCCTCGCTCCCTGTGTTGCAACATATCATTTTGTTAATCTTTACAAAATCATCATTCATTAATATATCATTTATTAAATCAATCATACATTTTATACATAATCACCTCTTATCAATTTTTTGAAACAAATTCAACAGATTAAACAGTATACAGGGTAAGATATAGTGTCGAGTAGTGTGCTTTTCTCTCCTCTCTGCCGCCGGACCCTCTCTGCCCATAACTACTTTAGAAAGCACAAAGTTTACTACTTGCACTGATCTGTAGATAGTCAAGCATTTTCCAGCTTGCACGACTCTATGACAAAAACTGACTTTGTAATACAAAAATCAATAAAATGATATTCAGAATTTCAGTTTTGTTCAAATTTTTATTAATTAGATACAGGTTTCTATCTTAGCTGAATTTTGACAGTATGAACCAAGTAGACAATACGTCAAACAATATGTCTCAAAAATGATTTATAGTCTGTTCAAATTCGTACCACAAAATAGTTTAGTTACAATCAAGTAACATATACATTTAATTGAATATCAATACAGTTTGAAACTTAACGACGACTTCATAGCTACTCGAGATCATAATTACCGGAATTCGTATTACACTTATGATACTCAATAATAATGCAAATGTTGCATGCTAAATACCAAATATGAAAAAAAAAATTAGAGTCATGCATTTAAATTAGACATTACAGATTCGTGAATGCTCAACTCATATACTTTGTTGTCTTTGCTAAACAAACACATCTAACGCTACCCCACAAAAAATGCACAAAGAAATACTTAGAAAGGTTACGAATTTCTTCCAAATTTAATCATGATCACCGTTCATTTGTCATCGTGTATAAAAGAACTCATGAACATATGATTGAAGGTTTAATGTTCAACATTTTCATCAACAAATATTTTTAGACCTCATCAGTTCTTTGGATAGTAGTACCAAAGACCCACCATCATAAAATCACATCCAGGCAAAATCTTTATGATCCCAATGCTCATCAAAAGAACGTACGATTTTGCACATATTACCATAACAAAATTCACAAGGTAATATAAGGAGAAGTTAATCTTAACCGTGGTAACGCTGGTACCACGAGCAGTTCATTACAAATGCTGACACATTAAAAAAATACAGAACCAAAAGAAAATGCAAAATATTACTAGTTTACATCTCTAAATATATTTTTCCACTGACCATCTTGCACTTCTTTTTTTACAGCCGGCAGTAGGTGCATAACTATGTCTATCCCACAACCACTCCAGCGCATGCCTACAACCCTAGCGCGCAACACATTTGCGTAATGTGTAGGTACTTTTTAAAAACAATTAATTTCTGTCGCACACAAAGTCGTAACCCTCGTTCCAAAACTAGACTTTTGCTCATCATTTACAGATTGCTGTTGATAAATACCATGAAAATCGGCTTGAGTTCGCAAAGAAGCCACTTGAAAATATATATACACAGTTTTTTTAGTCAGAATGTCTTTTAAATTGACAGTATCCATAACTAACGATAATTGCATGCACGTAATTCGACTAAAAACCTACTGTAACTGCACAAAAGTAAGACGATGTAATTTTACATTTGAAACTTTTCAAGTCCAGAGAAAATAAAATCACAACCATGAATTACATAAAACAATATAGCCTACTGTATACCGAGAATATATACAGGGTGCAGGAAAAAAAAACCCTAGCAGATTCGCAATAACTCGGCCAAAAATTAATATTTTACCTTCACCTTTTCAGGGATTGTAGACGAGATAATTTGACACAAGTTCTGAAAATTTCACTTGAAAGTCTGCTTGCATTCAAAAGTTATGAAACTCCAACCAAAAAAGTGAAGAAGCGTTTTGACCAACACGATCATGCCTGTAATTAGCATTTTGATGTCTCTCAGTCGCAGCGCTTTGAATCACTGAGGAAAAATTGAGAAGTCCAGAAAGAAGTCGACTGCTTTGGTCAACAGTAATCTTAATATATTCTGTACTAGCCATCCGCTCTGATGAATGCTCAGTATCTCCTTCAGCACGGCGTCATTTGTTGATCGACTTCTGCAGCGCAAGTCAGTCAAGTCGCGCACTGGTTCGTTTTCAGTTCCGCTGTTGTCTTCAGCTTGGGTCTGTGGGTCTGTAGCCTACTTTCATGCATCACCCCCCTCCCCATTTATGGTAGTCCGGCAAAATAAGTCCTGCTAGTTTAGAGATAAGTTTCGGAGATCGGCAGGCATAAAAATGCTATTTACAGCCATAATCGTGTTGGTTAAAGCGAGTCTTTCACTTTTTTGGTAAGAGTTTCATAACTTTTGAATGCAAGCAGATTTTCAAGTAAAATTTTCAGACCTTCTGTCAAATTATCTCAGCTACAATCCCCAAAAAGACGAAGCTAAAATATTAGTTTTTGGCTAAGTTATCGCGAATCTGTAGGGGGTTTTTTTTTGCCGCATCCTGTATATGCAGTTGGCTTTCATCATGTATGGTTGATGATCATCTGATCAATACATGTGCATTGTATGAAGCCAACAGTAAATCTATAGCCCCTTGATTACTCAATGATCTCAGATGAGCTTCGCATCCAAGATTCAGCGAGTAACTTTGAAGGTTCCGGACATCGAAGAAAGCAAGCTCAACGCTCAGCGACTCACTCTCTTTCCCGGAATACCCGACTCTCCTGGAAATCCCGGCAAACCCTCCTGTCCCGGCGGCCCGGGGATTCCTGACTCTCCTTTTGGACCAACTGGACCCGGATTTCCCACTTTTCCATCAATTCCCGGCAAGCCAGGCATTCCCGGTTCTCCGTGCATGCCCGGTTTACCGGTGAAACCAGAGTCTCCCTTGGGACCTACGGGTCCTTGAATGCCAGGAGGACCCATTGGACCGGGAACCGCTACAAGTCCATGACTGGAGATGATGAACTCAGTGTCGGCTGGGGTTCCCTGAAAGATCGCCTTGAATCATTTTATGAACAAATTTCAAATTTATGAACAGTTATCATAGAGACCATACAGGTGGCCAGCCTGTTAGCAAGAGCCGAAAGCCCTCATGATTGGCAAAATGAGAAATTAGCGTTCTTTTGTTTTAATATGTTTTTCATTGCCAAAAGAATAGCGAGGTCGTTCATTTGTTGTAGGTGGCTCTGTGAAGCTCAAATTACTTTGTACGTTTCTTTTCACAATCGTGCTCAAATCAAAAATTGCAATAAAATCACTGATTAATTCACAAATACTTATGAAGGCTTATCGTGACTGGCTTTTTGTTTATCAAACGATGGCTGGCCGCTCGCTGTAATCCGCGTGTCAAAAAAAAACAATTTAATCAAAAAAATGTTAAATATTTTTATACGCTTAGCAAAATGCAAAGAATTAAGGTCAGCGCGTCTACACACAATAGTAATAATTTGTTTTAAGCATATTCTTTATAATACTACAACTAACACTAAGCCGCACTTAATTAGCCTAAATATAATGACTGCTCTTGAGCCACAATTTTCTGAAAACAAAATCTTGACATATGTTGACAGCGTGTCTCTCCGCTTAACAACATTTACACAGGTCATGATAAATTACAAGATAAGTAGCACACCAAATATCATCATTCCATCGATCAACGTGCACAAACAACATCACCACATGCATTACACCGTACCTTCTCTTGCAATGGTGCAAGAAACGTGCTTACAATGCGTCAAAAATATTCGTTACTATTAAGACCATTACATCTATTAACATCACGCATCTAGAGCTCCAACTTTACAATATACCAACATCAAAGCCTTTATAGCTAAATAAGCGGAACTTTCTGCTATATTTAAATTCATTTAGTAAATTCATTTTGCTAATATGGCACTGATCAATTTTGGAATGCCATATCGCAATGCCAAGGACGTTTATCTAAAATTAATTACCGCAATTATAAGTAGCGCATAGTATTGTATAGTGTATGATCTAGTAACTCTAGTTGCTAACTTTGAAGAAAGAAAACCGAAATCACTATGCACATATTGCAGAACTCTGAAAGCATTAATAAATAGCGTAAATATTCCAAGACAACACGGAAATTAAAACCGACATATAACGAGCTTAAATCTGTATAAAAATAACTGTATCAAAATTAAGCAAATCCACCTGTTCCGTTATTGACTTAGCTTACTATACACATTTTTACTTGTAGAGACTGTCATTTGATAATGTGGCTCATTTATTTAGTCAAAAAATCAAATGTGTTTGATTTGATAATGTGGCTAATTTGTTAAGCCAAATAATCAAATTTGTTTGAAGTTGCAAATTGAATTATCTTTAGTGAAATGAGGTCAAATATACTCATCAATAGCATATGGCAATTTTGTCATATTTGATTATGTGGCTGTACTGTTATACATAACCAAATGATCAAATATATTTTGTCTGCCAGCCTGGCATTTGCAAAATGAAGTCAAGCTCAATTGGAGGCAGACTACGCAAATCATCAATCAAACATAAAAAACCCACCGGTAAACCAGGAGATCCTGGAAAACCGGGCTCTCCAGGGTAACCCTGGGAACCACGATTTCCCTACAATTTACATCCTTCATAAATTTTCACAAATCAGAAATTGAGTAGTGTTTGAGTCTCAGAGGCCAACAAATAGGATGATTTTCTTCCGTTCGACTCCAGATCATTATAACTCATATTCATCTTATGGCATATCTATCACTGAAGACAGACTAAGAAGTGCCTGATTATAAAGGTCAGCCATCAAATATCTTGTATAATATTATAAGACTGCACTGAAAGGCCACACACACACACACACACCGTGATACTACCACTGAAAGTACTATCTTCACATTATTGTATCAATTTGATTTCATCAACTACCACGCATAAACTATTAGCGTATTTTTCAAATTCCTGATATTATTAACATTTAAGAAATTATTTCTAACTTCCAATAGAATTTTTAACACTTGTTTCTAACAGTGCTAATGATTCAAAAGGAAAAAAGTGCAACTAACCGGCTGTCCCGCGACGCCAGGTTCTCCCTGTACGCCAGGGATGCCCTGAAAATACGAGCAAACATACCGGTCCAAAAAACTTTAAACCACAATTTCACAGTTCAGCTGAGTTCACCAACAAAACATTATTGAATATGTGTAAAATTTTAAGAGTTCACTGTTATCATGCGCAATAATGCCCGTGGTATATATACAAAGCTAAATTTTTGCCACTTGAGCGGAAGATACACGATAAAGCAGAATAGCCTAAATAAATAAATTTCAAAGCAAACAAGTTGTGCTCAAAGTTACATGATACAGGTACAAATTCGAACTAAAATTTAGATCCATATTAGATAAATATAGCAATTAAATTATTTCTACAAGCAAAGGCAGGTAAGGCAACTTAAAGAAACTGCGGACTTCGACAGCAAGAAGCTTTGATGTAAATAATAATAATTTTGAAACAAAGCTATTAAATATATGTCAAGATCGCAAGAATATATGATTAAAATTTTTCTGAGAAACGATAATATGATAAAAAAATTAATCCTTAATGACAGGCAGCAGAGTAGCCCAATGGATGGCTAAAATTTGTTTCACCATTTTTTATATTCTAAAACTGCAATATTTAATTTATTGTTATGAGAAACAGGACAAACCATGGGTCCTAGGTCACCAGGTGTTCCTTTCTCTCCTGCACGACCCTGATATAAATAATGCAAAAATCATATGTATTCAATCTCATTCAAGCTGTCGAATAACCTACATTATCTAAATGCATTTTTACTGTTAGATCATATTAAATAATTTAGATACTATACAGTATACATAGTACAAACTGCACTTGCTTACATCATATCAAGCCTATGCACGTTTACTGTACTAAAAACTTATAATTGATCATTTAGTAATAACTTTGTCATTTGAACAGAAAATATCAATTGCCTGGATTTAAACATTGATGTTCTGAAATTTATTTAAATCATTGTGCCCTTGATTGTATTTTTGTACAATTTAATTTCTCTCAGGTGAAAACCATTTTGACTTGTAGTCGAAGTGGCTCTGCTCAGCCTCATAGACTATATGGAATATTTTACAGAAGATTAGAGGAGTTTTTTATGGTTTTTTTGTAGTTTAGGGACCATGCGTAGCACACAAGGGTATACAGTCCGGTTCTGTGCAAGAGAGCCGGCACAGAACCGCTCCCCCTTTTCTTTAGTCGCCTTTTACAACAAGCCCGGGGAGGTCTGGTCTGCAGGCCAATTCTTTCTTCCCTGGCCTGCAGGGGTATGATTTGAGGAGAGATTGAGAAGTGTAATTAGTTCATAACCTCAAAGAGTTGACAATGAGGGAAAGAAGGCACTCACCATGGCGCCTGGGATGCCCATGGTGCCCTCGTATCCCCTCTTCCCCGGTTCTCCTGGTTGACCCTGGGGTCCCATTGCTCCCTACAATCGGCACAAACCTTAATCATTGCACACAAGCATGCTAAGTACATGCACAAGCTGACATAGACACACGTATGCTAAGTACATGCATAAGTACATGCATACGCTTACAAAGACACGCACGTGTGCTATTTCAGAGCATGTGTAGTATTCTGAATATTTGTAAAAACTCAATTTAAAATAATATCAGACGTCAGAGATTCAATTATCATCAGCGAGGTGTTATAGTAGCAGCTGATCTGCGGAGAATGGCTATCATCAACTGACAACAAAAATTTGTATTTATAACTGTAAGAATATAAAGGCAGTCCATCAGAATTTACATAAAATGTAACATGAATGACTATTACAATAGCTTAACAGTAATACAAATGATGGTCATTATTGCTAGTTAAGACAAACATTGATCTACATGTAGCATGTGCTTTTCAATCTGTGGAAAGTTTTGCGTCAATATCTGCCCCATTGAAAGAATGCTTATGAGGAGATTGAATATTGTAAGATATGTAATCAGAATATAAATAACTATGACAAAGAACCTTACTGTTAGTCCCGGTAGACCCTCCCTGCCTGGTGGACCCTTTAAACAAACAAGTATGGTAGTTGTATTAGCTCATTAGTTAAGCACAACTGGTGATCAAACCAAATATGAAATATTATCGGATTAAATTCAATAAATCATTATTACAATTAAATTTCACAAATCTTAATTTCATGTTATTTTCAGATGTAGCAGACATAGGCTAATTACTATCAAACCAAATTATATAATGTCAGTCAGAAAATTAAAACCAGCATTTTGTGTCTTTCAATTTATCCTTGCCAGACAATTGAGCACAGAAATCTATTGACTGAGACGGTACAGAATTTAAGCATGCACTGCAATTTTAAACACTCAATCCTGTTAATGTCTGCTTTGGAAAAGCCAGGAAAAGCAAGAAATCTCTCTGGTCGTTTTGGTTCACAAAAATTTAGCAAAATGGCATGAAAATCAAAGTGCAGCGGTTGAGTAGTAAGCAAAGGACAAAATTTTGTCCTTTGCTTACTACTCAAATTTATTTTACGATGAATTTAGGTAAAAATAAATTTTTACCTAAATTCATCGTAAAATAAATCCAACAACAGACAATAAAAAATAAACTCAAAGGCATCTTTTGAAGCTTCTTTGCAAACCAACCTGAACTCCTGGCAACCCGTCCTTGCCCTGAAACAAGTTCTCCAGCATATACACCACATCAAATGATTTTTAATCTGTACCTGGCTTTAAATAGCCTCTAATAACATTCAGCAAATTTAAATTTTAACCAATTTTATACTAAATTCTTGCAAAAACAAGCAACGGCAATGCAACACAACACAACAACACGACAACGAAACGCACCAACAACAGCAACTAGAGCAACAAACAACGCAATTCAACGCAACATATCCACAAGGCAGAACTTAATGTATTGATCTTAATCAATATATAGCACATGTAGTTACAAGCCCAAAATAAGCAGTTATAAATCTTTATTTGAACGTTACAGGTAGGCTAAAGGAAATGCGAAGTTTTAAAGCCGGAAATGTTCAGCTATAAATCGCAAAAAAGCAGACTAAATTTGTAAATTTGGAAATGTGCAGTTATAAAGTGAGGTCAAAATGCACAAGTACTGTTCATAATGGCTGCAAAAATGTCTGTCAGCGCCTCATCCCCGGTGCCTCATCCCCGGTCGCGAATAACTGCACTTTTAAGCGAACTTTTTTCCTTACTGCATGTAGGGGACTGAAAATCCGCTTACAAGTGCAGTTATAAATCTTGAGATGTCAAAAGGTTACTTTTGCTCTAAAATATGCAGTTATAATAAAATCTGATACGAAGCCTGCATCATGGCAGGCAACTAAACAAGTGAATTGCATTGGAAACACTTGAGTGACATCTGTCTTTCATGGAACTCAACTAGTGTTGGGTGACTGAAACTTTCATCTCCAGTTATAAGCAAGGTGACTGCTTGGTGTTTCACAGTTACCTAACACCAATTGTTGTTATTACTATGGCTGGTAGGGTCGGTCCAAAATTTGGGTTGCACACGTTCACGGGCTGAAATAACGAAAGTCAAGGCGGGCGAGAGCGTCTGTATATATAGTAGGAAGTCGTCAACACTCGGTGCACGTTTCAGCTCGGGTTTAGGAATGCATTCGAAGGTCACACAATGTACAACATTCATTTAGACACAACGAATATGTGCATGTTAACTTGTTCACCTAACATAAGAGTCAGTTTAGAGCATTAAAACCAAATGATTTTGCAATGCTTATATTTTTACGCTAGAAACATCGCCGCATACCATCAGTTTATTTCCATACAGTTATATTCCAAGGTGTGTCCTGACTTCTAAGTTCTAACTCACCCCTTGCTTCAGGTCACATGTTGCAGGCATCTGACATGACAAAAGTAGTCCATTAATACTGCTGCTACTGGACTACCACTGCGACCGGATTGAAATAAATAAAGCATTGTGTAATACGCATAACTATTAAATAGACTCTGCTTCCCTCCATGAGCGTAGCTCGTATAAGACGATTCAGTCGAGCTTCATTGCCTCCTCTTGTTTTTTTATTCTACAAAATTGATCATAATTTGCCAATGAAAAAAATTAATAATAACCTTTATAGGGGGGGGTTGACTCCTCTTTATCTAAATTCTGCCTACGCCACTGCTCATCTCCATTAACAAGTGCAAAGAAAGTCCGTTTGCTTACTGGTTCCCCAGGAGGTCCATGTCTTCCTGTATATCCAGTAGCTCCTTTCAGCCCCTGAACCCCAGGCAGGCCGGGCTTTCCTGGCTCGCCAGGATCTCCCTTTAGCAGGAAATTTATTCATTACACAATGTGAAAAGTCGCAAAAAAATTGTTTTAAAATTATTTTAAACGCGCATAATGATGCGACCATATATGTTGCAGAGATATCATAGTAGCTGATATCATATGTCATGTTCAGTAAAAATATCTTTAAATTTATCAAGAAAATATAGCGAACCGAAGAATTTCTATAATAAAATACAATTTACAACATTGCTTTTTCTTTTCCACAGCGCATTACAGGCATTGTCAAAACCTAGCGATTTTTTTGTCAATATATTTTGCATTCTAATACAATTACCTTCATGATTTACTATTGCACAGTACGCTGATAAGAAACTTTTATTATCTTCAGATTAAAACTTGGTGTCTTGTACACAAGACATTCATAAAGCAAATACAGTACCCAAGCACATTAAATGGCATTGTAAATGAAAAATTATTCAATACTCTACCTTTAGTGTAATAACTTCATACTTGGATCCCTGGAAAGCAACCATAGCTAATATTTTTGAAACTCAGCTTTGAATTCTCGTAAAATCAAACATTATGAACATTATTTTAAAATCAAATGTATATATGAACATAATTATCTTTGATACTTTTATTCAAGAATTGAATTCTGGCTGAAGACAAGACTAACAAACAACATCAGGTTTAGCTTGTTTAAGAAATTAAGTAATTATTTACAGATATATTCCCAGAAACAGATGAAACTAACTTCTTAACGTTAAGCACCACAGTATTGACAGATCACAACTCAATGGTCAGACCACCTGGCTACAAATTCCTGGAAGCCTTGGCAAATATTGATAACACTGGCAGAGCTGTGAGATCAACAGTTACAGGAAAGGTTACTAGCAATTAGATTCTACAACCAGCACCATACTACATAGTCAGCCAATTAAGGCCTATTAAATTGACTGAATGAAATAAATAATAAACTAACTTGAATAAAACGATTTATAGTCAGTTTCATTGCACAATGAAGACGCTGAAAGACTTGCGTCCAAAAAGATAAAGGCCTACCTTTATCGTAATCACTTCTGCATAACCAAATGATCCGTCATGGAGCTTAACCGATCTCTTTGACGACTTGAAATGAAAAAACAATATTTATTTAAATTAGCACGTAGCACTCTAACACTCTTACTGCATGTACTTATGTATAGATAGGCCTATGACAGCATATTGTCTTTGCGATTCAGTATCATTGAGATACAGCGCATAAAGTAAAGTTCACATTACAAATACAACTGATGTCATAAAATCAATTTCTAAGATTGTATGAGAACCCTGGCACATTAAGGGTGGATAAACTCTTCTTTATTACAAAGACAGATCTCCTCTTTGATCCACAGACCGCCGTCTGTCGTCAATTAAATAAACACTAACTGGGAGTACCTGTAGCCACTGG
>JAQIWG010001015.1:0-27265 GCA_034695025.1 Chamaedrilus cognettii
GGGGCATTGACGGAGTTTTTTCGTTCCGTGCAGAGCTCACGAGCGCAGGGGGGTGGGGGGTGCTGCCGGAGTTTTTCTAAGAAATTTCCTCTTGGCTCACATTGTTAGGAAAAATAACAATTTTGGGGAGGGACTTGCTCCCTTGATCATAACCTTAGGGAAGATTTTAATCCTTAGGTGAGGATTCTCGCGATGCCGCGCTTTGGGCCATATTGCTTCAGATCCGCATAGCAGGAGTAGTGGCGAATAGTTCACTGGCATAATGTTATTTCTCATGCATGTAGTTTTGTGAATAATCCATTTATTTATTCGTTCAATAGGCATCGGAACGAATTTTTAGCGCAGGTAAATGCTTTGTGGTTTTGAATACTATCTACGACGCCAAAAATCTTTCTTCTTTAAGTGTTTAATTCTTCTCAGATTCGTATCGTCATTTTAAATGATGTTACCGGAAAGCTAATGCTGTATGTTAGGTACGTCCTGCCACCAATCTTGCCACCTGAGAAAGTTGAAGTTGGATTATGAATCTGTCTGTGATTGTGTGACCCCTGCTGAATCAGTATAATAATATTATTTCATTATCCATATTCTCCTTATCTTGCGCGCAAGTCTGTATAATAAGTCTCTACGCAATATACGGTAATACATGTAGCTGTTATCAGAGAGTATTTACGTGTACTTAGAGCTTAGCCTTCTATTGTGGCGTTGACTACTAAGATAGTGCAAATACCGTTAATAGAGCTTGTGGTTTAGATGGATACCAGCAATTTTTTGCGAATTTCCGATTGACAAAGCTTTTAAGCGCTACCGTTTCCATACGATGTGCACAAAACTGAAAACTTCCGTTTACCAGACTATTGCGCTTTCCAATCGAAGCAGTGTTCATTAAAAGCTAAAACGCGTCGTGAAAAAATGGGAGTTCCTCAATAGCGCAACTGAGGCCTAAAATAATATTGACATAAAACTGCATTGTTAGGTCCCAGCTGATGTGAATGTTTCGACGGGAACACTATACCACAGTGTCATATTAATCGGATATTAGTATGTCATGTTGCTTTTGACAGTTGTATTGCTTGAACATCTTCGTTGAAAGTGAAAGGACAAAGATGAAGCAGCTTTTAAGACGTTAAATATTACTATAATTACACGTACACGTAAGGTATTACCCTAGATTGCTGAAGTTCCAAAATGAGTAGGCCATAGCTATATACAGTAGGCCAGATTGCTTCGGATCCGCAGGAGTAGAAGCGAATAGTTTCGCAGCAGGCTCATGGCGTTTCGTTCTGGAACAGTTTCACCGCTCAGCACAAAGAAGCTAGAGATGAAGGAAACAAAGACCACACAGCCGAGAATGGCCTGGCCTGAAACCAAAGCCTTAGGTAATGAGTACGAAAAGGAAGCAAAGATCAACGCTACGTTCTTCTCCAGCATACGTCCCATGACATTTAGCATGCAACTCTTCGGGTTTTACTTCAAACAGACTTCCGTAGATGACATCGACCACGGTCACAGTGATCAAAGGATCAAGCTCAAATGCTTCGGCAACCCCATGAAGATCTACGCATTCGTCCTGTTAATCTTTATGTGGATGAATGCCTTTCGCATTTTGTCCATTTTCAAAGCGGATGATGTTACTATGGTCGCCGTCTTACTGGGCAAGATCATGTATTGTAACGTCACCTTTATGACGGCTGTGAAGTTTACCGTGTACTATCGCGCGTGCAGCACTGGGCAGCTGGAGCGAGCGCTCAACGATCTCATGAAGCATCAACGCGTAAATAGCAACACTGAAGGGCAAATTTGGGTCGCCGTCACTGTCGCTTGGTGTATAGCCGTAGGCAACATTCTCTTCCTTTTCTACACGATCTTTTTCATGAATCCTCACATCAACGATGTTCTGCTCGCGCCGTTTACGATCCACGTGACAATTACAGATGCGAATCTTCTTATGCTTCTGAGAGCACTCTACAGCATCTCTGTTGTCTATTCCAACACGGCGTATACATTCACCACCGCTGCATCCTTCTTGCTCTGCTGCGCATTCCATCAGCAATTCTGCGAGTTCAACGTCAGCTTCAAGGCGGCCATCGACCGCAGCGGATGCTTCAATGGTGGCGGGAAACAATTCGACGTGTTTCGTCGCAAGCATCAACAAATCAGCAGGGCCGTTGATCGCAGTGACAAATACCTTACTCTCTTCTACGCCACCGCTCTCGTTAATAACATTGCGACGCTAGTCCTTGTGCTCTACATAATTATCTTTTACACCAATTTCTACCCCAGCGCTGTGACGGTCGCGATCATGGTTCTGTGGATTTTCGGGTCGTCGGTCGATCTCGCTACGACGGTCATAGGCGCCATTATGGTCAACAACCAAGTAGGTACTTCCGCGTTTTTAAAAGCAATCATCCATTGCATGTGAAAGGCCCCAAATAATGAGTGTGTTGACTTCTATGTTGCATTGTGCGGCGTTTTATTATAGTCGTACGCTTGTATTGTGTATTGTTAGGATTAGGGACGTAGCCGCCTAGGTGGACAATGGAAACACACCTCCACTGCGAATGAGGGCGTTAATTCTCATCATGATTTAGGCTGCCGCTTGTCCTCAGAAAGATTTAGGCTCGGTGGCCGGGCGGACCCTGCTGGATATGCAATGTAAGCTTGGCTTAGATAATAAAAGGTTCAAAAATTTTGATTTTGAAACAAAAAGTTTCTAAAGAGGGGTTACGAATAAGGTATGTTCGTGACGTGAGGTAATAAAACATGTATGTTCTTCAATCTCCATTACTCTCTCGTCACGTAATTGCAACACGAATCTGCATTAAAGTGCTACTATTTAGAGATCTGATTGTCATATTTGTTCGAAAGTACTACGGTTTTTCAAGGGCAGCCATGCCTGGAATCTGTCAGTAGCCTATGCTTGCTGTTATGCAAATTTCTGAAGATTAGAGGCGGTTTACTATTCATACTTCATCATTGCCCACCCTACAGTGGAACTAAGTTGTATTACAGAGTTATGCAGATGACTGGGATCAGGCTCTCAGAGTTTGAATTACTGGAGCTAATAGGGTCATTGATCTTCTAAAATATTTTCTAAAGAATTTTGACAAAAGGTCACATCTAATGTGCAAGATCCTTAAAGCCATTAGCAAAGCAAACCGATATGCATTAGGCTAAAGTTTTTGGATACCACACGCATTATTTACTGAATACGGCTGACCTTCGAGAAAAATGGTTGGATTCTTAAATATTAGCAAATAATGTGCCAAGGCCTAAATTTACTCAAGGCTAAGCAAACAAGTAAACACAACAAGCACAAGTTGACCGAATAATTTGCAAAATGCATTAAATCTCTTATTTCTCAAGTTATATGTATCTATTGTCAGCTGCTGATGTTTATCTGATTTTTCGACTTCCTTCGGTAAATTATTGCGCTTCCGCTGACCCGATGTCGTGATGAAGCTTGGAATTTTGTTTTTCAGTGTAGGATACCGTAATGACTTTCACATTGCAGACTGATTGGCAACAATGATGTAGGCCCCCTAGGCTATATAGTGCTATAAAAATGTCACAAGAAAATATTGTCGAAGACTCTGCATAATAGACTGACTGCATTACGATTGTTTGACATTTTTGTGCGACCTACACGGTTATGTGCGTTGTGGTATATGACCGTACATGTATATCCAAATGACTGTAGCAACCAGTACCATAGACAACTTATGTATGGGCCTATGAAGGATTCAGCGTTCAGTATAGAGTGTAGATTGTCAAGAACGGTTATGCTTGATAGGCCTAGCAATAATTACTCTATTTGAGCCCGGGTATGTTTAATAGGCCTAGCACCATGAACGATAAACGATAGCCCATCTGCATTTATTTTAGCCTTATGTAGCCTAAGCATAGCCTATTACTGCAGCCTGCTTGTGGCGACGTCAAATTTCAGAATAATTGTTGTTTCTAGCACTAATCCTTCAGCTGGCTAGCTTGACATTCAAAGTTTTTCGTCTTATAGAATTGCTTGTTGAAATCATGACTTACCAAATCACATCCTAAAACTTGCATTTTGCTGTAGCCTACTCTCGGCCTAATTATCCGTCGCCACGATGGCTGACATTACTGTGTAAATTAATTTAGTTGACGGTAACTTGGACAGCAATTACTGAGTAATTAGAGCAACTGAATCCAAACATTATGGCATCCTATTGCTTTGCGTGAACTTAAATATTGAACTAAGACATGGTCAGGTTTCAAAGGCAATCGTCGGACCGCGCTGCCTGCAGTGAGAAATCGGAGAGAGGGAGTATGAGCCGTGCGATGAAAGCCTGGGAAGCGGCCAAGTCTGACCCCCAAAATAATTCTAGCAAGGAAGAGCGACGTCTTGCTGAATTTTATCGTATCGTTCACCCCCTTGTAGTCAGCATGCAACTCTGCGGACTTTACTTCAAACCAGGCCAGGCTGGTGACGCCAGCCAATTAGCGGACAGCTTCAGACGCAAACACCTTGGCAGCCGTTCTGAAATCTACGCCTTGGTCTTGCTCGTCTTGTTGTGGGTGAATTTTATTCGCCTGCTTTCAATATTCAACTCTGGCGACAGTGACATCCCCATACTTCTCACCAAGCTAGTCTTCGTCAACATTGCGCTCACGTCCCTGCTGAAGTTCACTGTCTACTACCGCGCGCGCAGCAGTGGGCAGCTGAAGCGTGTGATTCTTGAGATTATCAGCTACGACTGCATTCCCAAGAACACGAAGGTCCTTATCTGGGTGTCAGTCAGTTCGGCTTGGTTCTGCACCTTCGCCAATACGTTTTTCATGGCGTACTCCTTCTTCTTCATCGGCTCGAATTTTAACGATATGTTCCTAGCACCAATCACAACGCACCTACCCGTGCATGACACTGCCCTGTTAACGGTTCTCAGAGTACTAGTCATCGTTTCTTGCCTCTATATCTCGGCCATTTTCTTTTTGACCACCGTCGCGACCTTCTTTCTATCCGGCGCCTTCTATTATATATTTCGCGCGTTCAACGGCAGTTTCAAATCCGCGATCTACGCTGAAGGAAGCTTCGAGAACGTGGATGCATTCGATGAGTTCCGCCGTCGTCATCAGCGTATCAGTCGATCGGTGGAGCGCAGTGATAGGCATCTGGCGCTTTACTACGCCACCTCAGTCGTTAACAACATTGGAACGGTGGTCATCATTCTTTATTCTATTATTTGGAATACAAACGCGTACGTCAGTCCTCTCTTTATGGCAATAAGAGCGCTCTGGATAGTGGCCGGTGCAATGGATCTGCTCGTGGCTGCGATGGGTGCCATCATGGTCAACAATCAAGTAGGTGATCAACTTGAGCTTGAAAACTGTCCGAAGATCTTTGAATGCTTGGATCATTTGCTTCTTGTTGAAATGATTTTTTCTTGCTACATGTTGCTTTGAGTGTTACAGTAGTGGTTTTATTGATTACTACTCATTATTTGTCCGATATTAACTAATAAAAATTCATAAAGATGATAATTATTGTAAGAGTGGATTATGTGTACAAATTAACATTTCTGATGGAATTCTGACTTAAACGGGCTTTCAGGATTACAGGCTAATCTCTCAGATGACAGTCAATGAGTGCTGAATCAGTTGCAGATGTAGTAAGCTTGCATTGTTTTGTCTATAGCCTACAATGTCATGTACATTATAGCCGACGGTCTACAATATCTACGGCAGTTCTAGCTCTGCACCGATCCATGTGGGATTTATATTCCTATTGTCGACTTTTTCGAATTTATAGTTGGCCTTGAGATCTACGTGATATTTGTCGAATATTTGCAACCTTTTAGAGCGTTTCACTTGCAGGCAAATCAGTGCAACTAATGAATGATAAATAAAACTAATGAATGATAAATAAATAATGCTGTTAGTTCCTACTGGCTATGACATAAATGCCTGAATGCACGCCTAGGCAATCAGTCGCTCACAGCGTTCGGCGCTAATGCGAGCAGCTGATTTGTTTATTTTCCAATCACATGTCTTATTGTACATTCATGAGGCTGCTTGTTTCATGCCGCTGTCAATCATTGACGTTTTAGCTTCAAAGGTAGTAGCAATTATTGACAATTGCCTTGTAGTGTGCCACGTTAACGTCAATACAACTCATAGTCAGAACAAGAATTATAATTCAATTTGAATTACTTGGAAGATCCATTAGTAAAGCCATTAAGTCTAGCCCTAATGCATCTATATTTCATCCACACGACATAGGCTGCGCAGGCAACGACTTACAAACTCATGAAATGATGGCGATCTCACGTCGACAGCCTACGTAGAGTCAAAGTCACTGTAACTTTGCAACAAAATAGACCCGTAACTTACACACTTCAGCTGCATGCAACATAGCTTGACGCTGCTATTCATCAATCAGTATTAGTTGGAATAAAATTGATCTGATTGAAATATTGTATCTCTTCGATTTGACAAATATCTCGAAGGCTAGCCTGTTTTTGTGAGAAGAGTACTAACGTTAATTTTTATATTAGCGATATGTTCGAAAAGCTTAGATCGTCCTCAAAGGCGTCAGTTAGCCCGGTAAACGATGTACCGATCGAAGATGAGGGGACGAATAAGATCGGATTCAAAATTGCCTGGCCCGAGAGCAAATGTCGCACTGAAAGCATTCAATGCAGCAGAGAGAGCGCACACGCGGCCTTCTACCACAGTGTACGTCCGCTGATCGTCAGCATGCAACTCTTCGGGCTCTACTTCAAACAAACGGGTGACATCAGCAAAAACCATGCGGAACTGAGCATCAAGCAAAAATACTTCGGCAGTCGTGCGAAGATCTACTCGTTCGTCATGCTGACGCTTTTGTGGCTGAATTTTTGTCGCGTTCTCTCCGTATTCAGCTCTGGCGACAACTGTGCTCTCATTCTGAGGAAGTTGGCGTTCTTCAACATCACACTGATGTCCGCTGTCAAGTTCACAGCGTACTATCGCGGATGCAGCATGGGGAAGCTGGATCGATCGATCAAAGATCTCTCAAAGTTTGACAGCATCACAGTCAAGATCAAGCTGCATTGTTGGATAACTGTCGGACTGGCCTGGTTCTATACGCTCTTCTGTGTACTTTTCTTTGGGTACTCTCTTTTCTTCACGACAGCCAACGACTACACCCTGACTCCAATCACAACACATTTCACGATCGCTAGCAAGGGTTGGATGCTGTTCGCGCGAGTGGTTGGCAGCGTGAGCTCGCTAAACATTCACGGAGCCATCATGTTCTCAACCGCAGCCGCGTTCACTCAGGCGGTAGTTTTATCTCAGCAATTTGACTCGTTTAACGCCAGTTTTAAAGCCGCTATCGACCCCGAGGGTCGCTTCACGGGTAGGGCTTTCGACGTGCTCCGTCGCAGACATCAGGGAGTCAGCAGAGCTGTGAAACGCAGCGACAAATACCTGGCGCCCTATTACGCGACGTCTGTTATTAACAACATAGCAACGATTGTCATCGTTCTGTATTCGCTGATATTCATTGACGTGGAGGATCCCATAGTTAACGTTATCTTGTCGCTCTGGCTCGTCGGTAGCTTCGTTGATCTCGCGATATCGGCGATGGGTGCTGTTCTGGTCAACAACCAGGTGGGTGTCTGATATGGTTGCCGCGCCTACATGATACATGCTCCCGGCTGCATTGGTCCCCGCTGATTATATCACAGGGTTCACTACTTGCTGTATCAGGTTGGTCTTTGATATGATCGTTACGCCTACAGTGCATCTCTGGGCTAATAGTATTATCGAGTTCACTACTCACCGCGACAAATTGTGATTGCGCCACTTCAATTCACTGTATCAACTTTTTACGGTGGTCTGATATGCGGTATTAACGTATGGAATAGTTCGTTCTCTTTCAAATTGACGCAATGATGTGCTATTTTTGCACAGGCTCACAAAATCTACGACCGTGTGCATGACATCGACCTCTCGACCCTCGATGCAGAAACCATCGGACAGGCAATATTCAATTTTAATAACTAATAGTCGCTAACGATTTTGGATTTTCTACAAATTTGATGCCACACCTACACTTTGTACGCGTACTAGCGCGGCATCGTTTCTTAGTCATGATCTGCTAATCTATGATTTTTTTGCTTAGAAATTTATCACCATTATGAGCATTATTATCACCAAAGTTTGGCATGGCTTTCCTGTGCATTATTGAGTATTTTTAAGAATCCCATAACTTTTTGTATTTACTGCATTTAAGACTACTTCAAATCTCTAAAATACAAATTTTGGTGTAGGCCTACCCACAACTAGCATAACTGGACCAAGCCCTATTTATATCATCTCTCGCCCTTAACTTCTTTGGAAGATATTCTCGAGCTTTTCATTATTTGAAAGGGATAATCTTCAATTTTATCGTGTTACCACCCATGCTCAAATATGTCTGAGAACAACATCCAGCAGCAATACGCATCTAGCTCGTTCTCTTGTATAGGTGAACGTGTTTCTGAAGCGTCTGTCGGGGGAACCGATCGGCTTCACTGTCCTGCGCATCTTTGTCATCGACCGCAACACCATTCTCACGGTATTAGTTGTCCGCTGCGCAGCGCTGTTTTAAAACGATCAACCAACTTTTCTCTTTGGTTGAATTTTGCTTGCAGTATTGCACGGTACCGATGCTCCTATAGCACCGAGATGGTTTGGTCAGCAGATTGGAAAAAATGAAAATGAAGAACATTTAGCTGACATTTTCACCAAGGCACAAGGTGCAGAATCGCACGGACGGATCAGCTATAATGGAACACTACAGACTGCTTCTATTTGAAGCTTAATAAACATACTTAATTATATTTTTTGTTTATATATCATTTGTATCTTAACCAGAACAATAGAAGGTGCGTTCTGTCCCCTTCAGTAATCAGAGACGCGAGTCACATGGACGGGGGTGGCATTGCGTTGGTCTGACTGCTTTAATGGTGCAGTCAAAGATGCCCTCGGATGCCATTTGTCTCGAATGATCCGCGGGCTGCAGAAAAGCAGGAGGTCACTAAGAGAGGATTTGTTACTTATTTGCATAGAGTGAGTGGGCTACTTTTGGTAGGCAGGACTGGCGCTGTGGGATGAATATGCATATACCCGGTGGGCCATAAAAAATGGATGCACAATTTTTCATCCATAACTATTAGAATTCTTATCCAACGATGACTAAATTTAGCACGGATAAATAGCCATCTATTAACAACATCTTTGTCAAGTTTAATGCAATTCTGTCAAATAGATCCAAAGTTACGAACTTTTGAAATTGACTTGACTGATATTTTGGTGTAAAAATTCAACATATTGACTGTTAATTGCTAGTGTTTATCATTCAATAATTTCGGCTAAGTAGCAATTTTGATTCTAATTTCCTATATAAATATGATTTCTGAGTGATGAAACTGACATTAGAAGCATAGCAAAAGTTGTAAGCTACACTTTTAAGCATAGATAGGCCAAAGAATGAGTAAATAAAGTAACAGTAAATCTTTAACTAAGACACGGACAAGTAAATTAAACATGTTCATAACTATGGAACTATGTGACATAATTGCACAAAATTTGGTAAATACTTTAGCAATTGACGGCTATTTGTGTGTGCAAGGTTTGATCATCATGAGAAAAGATTTGTGTTATGTATCCAAGAAAACGTCAATAATGTTTAATTTTTATACCAAGATGTCAGACAAGTTTGTAAGGCTCATAATTTTAAACTAATGGACATTATTAAATCAAACTTGGTAGAAATGTTGATAATAGATGGCTATTTATCCGTGCAAAATTTAGTCATCGTTGGATAAACATTGTCATAGTTAAGCATGAAAAACAATCGTGTATCCGGTTTTGTTGGCCCACCCTGTATATCTTTATTCACACAAAGTATAGCAAAATCAAACATGACGCAACAATAAATATAACAATTACGCAACACAGTCAATACCACCACTTCCTCAACCTACGGGGTTTGAATATCAACATATCTTACAATGATATTAACTTTATCACTATCAATAGTACACCAAAAGTTGCACAAATAATTATATAATACTGTACTTTAATCCGTGAAATAACTTTAGTAATAGAAATGTTAGTGGAAGACTATTGAACATTGTCATAATGGCTTATGCCTATAAAACAATCGCTCAATTGAAATCTGAAACGCCGTTATGACACTGAAACTGCCTTGATGCGAACAGGCTAACATATGTTGCTACGTTGTTCCGCTTCATCAGATACTCGGCATGCTCATCACCTACTTCCTGCTCATCGTCCAGCTCTCCTCGCCCTCAACGGGCTCCAGTACCACCCCTGTCCCGCCTGGCAACTCCACCGTCAGCGGATTCTCTACCACGCCTGGCAACTTCACCGGCTGATTATATTATATGATGTCTGATTGTCTGCACACCTTTCGATCAAACTGGCGGTCGTTTGTTCGTGGTGTTCGTTTGATGGAATAGACACGGGATCGCTATGTGTGCCTGCATTCGGTCAAATGAACACCAGCCGCCCTTTGGTATTCTGTCGTTAAGTCTGTTTTCCGTAAGAAAAAGAATGCTGCCTGCAGCAGTCGTCACTAAGCGATCCTCAGATCATTTAATGAATTAAAATCAGTGGATAGCGGATTTGGCTAGATTGGAGGCTAGCTGTACCCGCACCACAAGAATGTCAGGGATTTGTGCCCAGCAGGATAAACAATCTTGCTTTGGGCTCGAAGCACTGGGGGAATTAAGTGGTTGAACCATCCCACATACATTCTTAACCTCCCTACTTCCAAAAAAATAAATAACTTGGAAGGTCGAATCTAACCCTACAGTATGACCAATTTTTTTTTTTATCTCCTTCTGCTTCCGCAAAAGAAAAAATTCTATGAGGATTGATTTCTGACCTGTTACCCATGTTACTTCATCTACATTGACAATAAGCCAAAATTCAATCATTGGTCAAGTTGTCTTGAAAAGCAGCATTTAAATTTCAACATTATATAATACCACCACTTGTGCTTGAACACTTGACTCCTAATTTTGAAAGCTCATCCGTCGACCCTTCTATTTACGAAGCCAACCCACAAACCCCCCCCCCCCCCCCCACCCCACCACTAGAAAACTCGACTCTTCAACTTCAAATTTGTCTCGACCCCACCCCCCGCCTCAAAGTTGCTGAATCGGACACTGATCCTGCTGCCCCCTGACAACAATAGTTTGACATCGTGAACACTTGACAGATGCGACGGAAGACATTGTCATTGGTTGGTTCATTTGAATCATCGGCATTGGCTCGTTTAGGCCTATGCATCAAATGTTTGACATTTTAAAAAACTTCTTTATTGTTACTATACACGTAGGCCGCTGAAAAATAAATGCAGTCATATGGAGGTATCAGTGTAGATGTCGGTGTAGATTTCGTGTAGGCTTATATTTTTAGTTTACAAAGATGTAGGCCCACTGTGATAATTTTTGTTTAAAATAGAATTATATAAGCCTCATTATTATGGTGTGGACATAGTAGTCAATGTAGGGGGCCTACTGTTATAGTCGTCAAAACAGTTATTTAGTATTTACTAGTGTTTGGTTCTGAGAGTTATAGGATCGTGTGTACTATAGTACACACGATTACTATAGTAACTTAACTAAGTTACTATAGTAACAAAAGCTACTACAGACCGCTTCAGTGCCTCGAGCCATGCAAATAACTTCTCTTCATTCCTTAGTCACCTTTGCTACTCACCCGGGACGCACTGGGTTCCAAGCCAATTGTTTATTTACAGGCCTGCAGGGGATGACAATGACAAGGCTGTATACGCTACTGACTAGATAAAAAGGTAGGCTACAGCTCATTAAATTTGAGGCAGAATCTGATCCTCCGTGCATGCATGGGTTCTTTTCTTTCCCATAACTCAACTTTTTCAAATGCTTGACACTAAGCCTTTACTATTGACGAAGTCCTGACTCATCAAATATAATCGGAGTCGTGTATGGCAAGTGTACCTGTACATGTACAATAATTGGATACGTAGGCCTCCATTGTATAGGCTATGATGTATAGGCTATGATGTATAGGCTATGATGTATAGGCTATGATGTATAGGCTATGATGTTTAGGCTATGATGTATAAGCTATAGCATTACATCTCATACAATTGGATTTTCTCTGCGGTCTCAAATCTCAGTCACATCTCTAACTTATGCCATTATATAAGCCTTTAAATGATATAAGACTGTATACATGAGGCCTATTATTGCAAATAAGACTTAGTGTCCAGCTACAGGCCTAGATGAATTTTTCATTCACTGGAAACTTGCAGTTGACCCTTGTGTGGCCAGTGTCATACTGCCATACACGTACATGCGCCAATACAGCCTACTGCATGCTAAACTACTCAAATGTGCTAACATGTTGAGACTTTTGTCAACACTAAGTAGTCGACCTTATACTATTGACTTACTGAACAAGCCGATAGTGCGGATAATGGACACTGACAAAATCTACGTTGACCTTTGCGATGTGAGACAATTAGGTTTATTAGTCATAGCTAATGATGACCGGAGTTTTTTTTAACTCGCAGTCGACTTTCCAATTTTTTTCCAGTCGCGTTATTCGAGGTCAATGTTTGTGACGTTTCCGAGTCACTCAGTGGCGTGTTAACGTCTTTATGAATTGCATTTGCCAAAACATAATATGGCCTAGGATCCATAAAACAAACTCTGAAAATATGACGCGTTGACGCGGGAATAAGGTTTCTGGATAATACGGTGCAATTAGGACGTCATTTTAGGCTCCATTGTACGACATCTGAGCAAAGTTGCCATTTCGTCAAAAGCATTAGATGTATTAGCATACAGGTGCATGTAAGTATCGGCCCGCGCGCAGGCATTAATTAGATAGAACACACCTAGTTTCAACACTAAAAAGATAGTTAACTTGCTTTCGTACATCATGTGTAGCCCATTATAGTGACAATGATAATTATCGTACCAATTTACGTTTTTAAACCAAATTAGGGCAATGTATAGCCTAATTAAATGGCATAAGTTGCTACAGTGGGAAATTGATAGTCAAATATCAATTTTCTGGCAGATAGTCTTATATCGACCTAGAAAAGATAATGAATAATCACAATCTTACTTGAATTTAGTAGATCACTTTTAAAATATTTGTACGGTACCTGTTCGGTTCAACTTGGAAAAAGAAGTTCATTTATGGACTTCATTTATGTCTTTGTATTTTTCAGCTAAATTCGCAGTGTACGCCGAGCCTAGTATTATATGACATGTTAAGTTGTTAATATTTCGGTTCAAAATGACTATGGTTATTATTGGTCGTCAACTCGGCGTTTCTGTTGAATGCAAAAACAACCTTCGTTGTGAGAGCGCATACGGAAAAATATAACTGCTTTTTTCGCAAAATGTTTGAAAAGTTGAGACTGCCGCTAAATGGGTCCGTTAGCCCGATTAATTACACGTTAGACGTTGCAACGGTTGAAGCGAATAACAAAAGGCCCAAACTCGCATGGCCTGAGACTGAGAGCGGCTGTCGGGATGAGAGCCTCGAATGCAACGATGAAAATAAGCCAGACGCCTTCTACCGCAGCGTTCGTCCGCTCATCATCAGCATGCAACTCTGCGGGCTATACTTCAAACAAACGGCGAACGTAAGCAAAGGCCAAACAGAGCAAAACATCAAGGAAAAATACTTCGGAAGCTCCGCCAAAATCTACTCGTTCGTCATGCTGATTCTTGTCTGGCTGAATTTCGGTCGTGTTCTATCAGTTTTTAACGCATCCGACAGTCCACACGTCGGGGTTGTGTTGAGCAAAATTGCATTCTTCAACATCATGCTGATGTCCGCTCTCAAGTTCACAGTGTACTACCGCGCGTGCAGCAGCGGGCAGTTTGATAGAGCCCTCGGGGATCTTTCCAAGTGCAACAGGATTTCGGGCAAGATCAAGTTTTATACCTGGACAGCCGTCGTCCTAGCGTGGTCCTACACGCTATTTGACGCAGCCTCCATGGCGTACACTCTCTGCAGCATGACCGCCAACGACTACATTCTGGCTCCGTTCACAACGCAGTTTACGATAGACAGCAGAGGCTGGATGTTGTTTGTGCAACTGGTTAGCAGCATTGGCGCGTTGTACATTAACGCGATGTGTTCCATCGCCATCGCAGCGACGTGGTTGCTGGCAAGCGCGTTCTCTCACCAATATCGCTCCTTTAACGCCAGTTTCAAAGCCGCTATCGACCCCGAGGGCCGCTTCACGGGCAAAGATTTCGATGAGTTCCGTGGCAGACATCAGCGCATCAGCAGAGCTGTGAAACGCTGCGACAAATACATGGCGCTCTACTACGCAAGTTCGGTCATACACAACATAGCAACGGTGGTCATCGTTCTTTATTCTCTGATATTCATTGACGTGGAGGAGCCGATACTTAACACTATCAGTTCGCTGTGGATATTTGGATCCATGCTCGATCTATCGGTTTCGTCGATGGGAGCGATTATGGTCAACATCCAGGTGGGTAGGCTACATCGCAATTCAATAAAAATGCGTTTTTTCTGATGACCAGTGCTGCAGTGGAGGATATACCCGAGTATGCGGAGTATATCTTCACTGTTTTTGTGAGGGTTACAGTATCTTTTTGTCCCACAACGCAGATAGGCTATACACTAAGATGCGAGAGTAGGATTATACTCACTATTTCTAGAAACTGAATAAGCGCTGAATTGCTACTGAATAAATAATTAATAAATAATGAATAAATAATGAAACTGAAAAGAAACTGAATGGCTTGAAGTTGAAACATTTTGGTCAGCACGCACTCAATGTAGGCAATGTGCTTACATAATTTTTTACTCCCCTCCCCCGCCCCCCCTTCCCCCGTCCTCTCTCCCTTCAGCATGCGCTCGCTTTTCAGCAGGACTACTGCACTGCTACTGACAGCGCGATTTTCGTCTCAATAAGCCTATATTGATGGGCAAAGTTGTTTTCAATTTTAATGTTTGAGCGTTGTTTCTGCGCAGGCTCACAAAATCTATGATCGCGTTCATGATATCAACCTTTCGCACCTTGGCTCAGCGGCTATTGGACAGGCGAGCAGTCGCTTGGAGATTAGGCCTATAATCAATTGTCGTGACTTTATTTTATTAATTGTATTTATTATTTTATATATGTTTTTTATATGTGAGAGTTTAGCACAAAAACTGCACAATTAGTGCATGCCAAACTTGTGTTACGTTTATTATGTAGACTAAAAGTCGTTTTCTGTGTTATAAATGTGGTATAGGCCTATACTAGAATAGTGCAAGATTTGAATGCGAGATTAAATGTACAGTAGGCCTAACAGTAGCCTACATGTCCCTACGTGTCAGTTGCTTTCGGTCAGATAGCCTACTAACGAATATCCGCTAGGCCTATTTTGACCTCGATTTAATTAGAAAAATTGAACTCGAAAGTTTAGTGGATTTAATTGAAAGTTGAACGGATAAACGAGTCGATTAATTGAATATTGTTGATCTTAATTTCGTCATTAATAGAGTCCAAATATCGAGGTTGTTTCTAATTACTTTGCCGTTTATAACGACCTTTTCAAAATATTGTTAGCATGAAATATGTATTAACGTCGGCCTACTTAATCTAAGCTACAGAATTATTTATTTCCATGTGGGCTATAATATCTTTGAATAAAATAATATTTATATCCAGTCGTGTCTTTTTTACGGCACAACATTTACATCGCCTTGTCATCCTATGTCATTTCTATGGCGTTTTACAATCATCAGCATCATGGTTGTGCTAGTACTCCCTTCATTTAATTCGTTAATGTAGAATTTAACACGTGCATGTAGCCTAGCATGCACGTGACATAGCGGAAAGCGTAAAGGCCGGTTGCTAGACTTCGATTTGAAGTGCGATTTTAATTTGTAATTCGAATTAACCAATAAAAATATACGAAAGAATTGTATTGAATAACCTGATTGGTTAATTCGGAATACAAAATAAAATCGCACTTTAAATCGAAGTCTAGCGAAAGGCCTAAGTTTATCGTACAGCCTTCGTTCGTGAGCAGGTGAACGTGTTTCTCAAGCGTCTGTCCGGAGAGCCGATCGGCTTCACAGTGTTGCACATCTTTGTCATCGACCGAAACACCATCCTCACGGTATTATATACGTACCATAATTCACTGAGTGCGCAGATATTTCAAATAAAATTTTGAGTATCGATACAATGATCTCTTCCGAAATCCTTCAAATCTTTTTACTGAGTTTTTTTACAGGAGAGTGTCATTTTGGTTTATATATAAATCTTGTATTCACCACTGGGGCAGTTTACACAAACAAAATACAACAATATCAGCAGGACAAGCAAATAAACCAATAGCAGTAACCGTTAGACACTTAGGTAGGCAGTGACAGGCTTGCAATAGGATATAACACTATAATTCGGATTAAAACACTTTTGCTCATTTTTGCTACAAAATCATTGTTCAGCAATTTATTTATCAAAATAGTTAACTAAAAGAAAAACAAAAGACAAATAAAATAAAAGAAAAATCAAGTTGAGAGAGCATTTGCTGACTCTTCAAAAGATTTTCTAATTTTTTGGTGAAACTGATGGGGTTGATCGTTCTGTTCTATATTATGGTGTCCCGATTTGATAGGGTATAATGTTCTATGGTTCGATTAGCAAAAACTTTGACAGCATTAAACTTTATGGGGTTGAAGCAACAACTTAAGGCCTAACAGAAAATAACTGACCGTAGCTGTCAGTTGTTATATGTAGTCTAGTTAACCAATTTTAATAACCGAAGACCATTGCATGCAGTAAGTCACAGCGCAAATTCAACACTAGGCATCGAGTTTTGACGTCTATACTCTATATCGGTGCATTTAGGGCCTTAACCTGCATTCATGCAACAATTAACAACATAGGTTGTTATCATTTTGCAGTCTAGCTTTGAACTAGGCCTACAGGAGTAGGATTTTTAGTCGCACAAATTCACTTTCTGACGCCAACCTCAGGTAATTATCCTGACCAGTCTAGCAGTTACAATGAAGCGACACTCGAGTGTTAAAATAGACCTTGTGAAGAACCGGTAGCGCAATTGCTTAGCAAGCAATTATCAGCAGTAGGCCTATAAGGGATTAAGAGTACAATTGAATATAACATTGACTAGAACTGCCTGTGTAGGCCTACACGAACAAATTTAGATTTGTGGTTTCGCTGAATCAGATCATCGGGATGCTCATCACCTACTTTCTACTCATCATCCAGTTCTCCTCGCCCTCAGCTCTCAGCAGGTCCACCCCTGCCACACATGGCAACTCTACCGTCATCAACCAAGTCTCTGCCCCTTCCAACATCTACACCAACATCAGCGGGTTCTCTGCCTTGCTTGGCAACTACACAACCACCAGCGGCGGAGTCTAGAAATTCTTGAGCAGGATGGACCGATGTGTAGCTTTGAGAATTAATCAAAACAGTGAAAAAATCAAGTCCCCAACTGAGGACAATGTCCTACCAGTTAGTTTAAACCTCTTTGGATTTGTCAAGAAGTGTAGCCTATCTTCTTTTACGTAGTTTTATTAATCCTGTTTGTATAGGCCCTAGGCCAGTACGGCCGGAAGGAAACCATAGTGTACCTTCTAAACCATTTTAGTATAAGTTTTCTTAGTTCAGAATCTTTTGCGCGTGCATTGTAATAGCTCAGTCTAGTCTAGAAGTCAGCAGTTTACATTATTGTGAATCGTTGGGCCTGCAGGGGGTGAATTACATTCTGAATTTCCCAGGCCCCTTCAATAGTAATTTTATTCAATGTAATTTTACATTTTATATTTTACTTGCTGATGCAATGAAGTATTAGGTTACAGGTGAATTCCTGATAACTTGATTGCCAAACTTTCTGTAAATAATTTACAAGAATTTTTAGCAGAATTGTTTACATTCAGGCATGTTAATTAGGCTATCAGAAAGCCGTCTAGGAAATGTATTCTGTACAATGCTAACAAAAAACTTTGCTCGCATCGTAGCCTAAGGTTTTACGTTGTCATTAGGAGCCTTATACTTTTATTTATATGCAAATGCGATATGCAAAGATGCTCAATTATGCAAAGCTCATTGCAAACAAACTTGACGTTTTGACTTTGTCTGTGTGATGATATCGATAGCCCCTCTCGAGCTTGGTAGCATCACTTTGCACTGTAGTTTATTTGCTGTAGTTTTCGTAGTTACATCAAACTACAAGACTTAGTCTTGCTGTACATGTATGTTTTTATAATTGCAAAGATTCATCCAAAGATTTTCTTATTCTCATTACTCTGATCATATATGTTTGTATGATCGTATTGACAGCTTTGCTTTTATCTATTGGCTCTTTAGCTTACTTGTCTTTCTTTAAAGTTGTATTTGTGTTTGTGTCTATTTTTGCTACACTTTTTGTGTGAATAAAAATACATAATATAGTACTGTGAAGAACACGTAAAAGACACAGGAGCACGATGACAGTGTTTCATAATTAATATAATATCTAACGACTACGAATGTTCAAACACCTACGATAAAAAACTAAGACGACTCCAGCAACATAGCGTGACGCAACGACTAGACAACGAAACAGCGAGTCACTGCTGCAAATCGCATCGAAAACCAGCTGCTCGCAAAAGTATTTTTGAACATGGAACGTAAAACTAAAACACGTCTATGTTTTAAACGCTATTTACTGCTTCTCACTAAATCGTAAAATGCGGCTCAATTATTTACATATGAATATCATGGCAAAATACAGTTACAATGTCTTACAATAAACACGATATAGATTCTGCTTATTTTCGTAGGTTTATTTCCACAGTAGACTTGAGTTCACTGACTACCTTATAGTTTTTTACCACTATATAGTTTTTTGCCCAATTACTGGATCCGTCACGTCGTTAATCTATGCCCTTTGAAAAGTTCCGCTATGACTCTGCAGTCCTTAGTTAATTCAACGTCACACGACTTCAGTTGAGAATTTACAATATATTTTATAAGCCTATCAAAGAATGAAAAATGCATTCAACTCAAGCGCGTAGTATATACACGTCGTTCAACTATAAACTCAGATTCTCAGAAAACTATATATTTCAAAACTAACCAGACAGTTGTATGGGTTCTAATAAAAGAGAAATAGGATCCTCAATCCGCACAACGATAAGCCATCCGATCAATTTGTGGCCACTCAATAGCAATTTACTAACATTTAATGTTGAGTCTCACAATTATTAACATCTATATCGACTTCAAAGCAGATAATCGTAGCATGATAAAAATAAGCCTCGGGCATTGCCACCACCTGAACAACGCGACTACATTCCACAGGTCTCAAATGATGATTCGTGATCTCAATCTTGTACATCATGTCACAGCGCCGCTCATCAATAAATAGTGACTAGAAGATGGGACTGCTTAGAGCTTAGCAAAGAGCATCATAGCCCGAGGATGAAATGAAACGTTAATCTAGTTTCATACAGTCGACTTAGAACGACAACATCCACAATTCACGTCGACTGTACACTGGTCTTGATGTGCACAATTATCAAATAGAGAAATAATGCAACGAATGCTTGACACATTCCGCTACACACGTACAGGTCACTGCAGTCTGTTCTTAACATCTCACACCTCTACATTCATCCTTCTCAAGCGTTCTAGCTCGAAAACAATGGGACACTAAATATGGTCATTGCACAAGATGACAGATTATTACAAACGAGCATTATCTCTATCAGCTACACTAGACTCTGTACAGAAGGAACCAATTCGACAGTTGCTTACATTATAACGAGCACATTATACACATATTACGGTTACTATAATTGCCACATTCACGAACAGAACTTTGGTTGATGTCGTCACATGAATATTAACTAATAAATTGGTTACAAAGTCATAATATCAACTACTATTTTGATATGAGTACTTAGCCTTAAGCAACCAATGAATCATTCATCAACACATTTAACAAAATGACTGAAAAATGACCACGATATACAAAAAGAAATAAAAACAAAGTATACCACTCGAGCTAAGCTAGTCAATGCAGAATGGGTCTAGCTCCGACTAACCAACAGCGAGTATATCAAAATGCGCAATGATACAGCATAAGTATTAACAGTATAAAACAAAAATTAATTAAAATTAATTAAAGAAAGTTTTGATTATAAACTCTTCAAATGTATCAAAGGGCATCACCAAATTTTTTAATTGCACACTCCACCCAATATTTTCTGATTACACACTACTCCATTTTCAGATTGCATACTCCACCCAATTTTCAGATTGCACACTCCACCCAATTTTCAGATTGCATACTCCACTCAATTTTCAGATTGCACACTCCACCCAATTTTCAGATTATACACTCCACTCAATTTTCAGATTGCACACACCACCCAATTTTCAGATTGCACACTCCACTCAATTTTCAGATTGCACGAACTAGAGCGGGTGCCTCAACAGCATAAATAATTAAACGCACAGTCTGCTAATTGTACACTGCATATAGTCAGTCATAAGCCGTTTTGTCTAATAGAAATATGTACGGTCTTATATTCAGATAATGATAGCAAAATATAATTTTCAAACGATGTAACAAATCAATAACATTCGTACACTAATGATAAACCTTGTACAGGACATTTACAAAATGTACTGTAGAACATGAAATTTTCAGGAGTTTTATCAATTTGCAAAATTCACCAAATGACCTGCATGTGAAAATAGTTTTCATTCATTCAATTGCTCCATTATTGATGCCTTTGTCATTCAACATCATCAATAACTATTTTTTGGAATGATATAATTACGCCTTCCATTGAAAATAGTAGGCAACTTTCAAAACACCCTTGCAGTTTAAAAACATTAAATTTGCGAAACTCTAATAAATGATTGCAGAAAAGTCTCTGCAGAATGCAATAAGAATATAAATTTTGCAATATTGAAGAGATAAGTGACAATACTCACTAACTCCCATAAAATTATATCCGTTAAACTACCATAGGCATATCATAAAAATTTTTAACTAACCCAAAATTTCTGCTGGCAACTGTTTAACAATAAAAATAAAGCATCAAAAATTGAAAAGAGCAATTTTACGATGAACAAAAATAAAATATTAGAAAAGTATAAAAGAAAGATCTATGCTAAATCTTCCTAGGATAAAGAACTGAGATACAAACCATAAAGATCAGAAAAATGAATCAGGCTTTAACAATATCAAACAACAATATCAACTCAGATTTACGATTTAAAATTTGACATACGCGTAGGGTTCAAACAATTACATTTTCGATAACTTTTGTTCTGCACACTGGCTATATGAGTTTCAAGCGAAAAGGAAGTCACGCAAACAGCTCATCACCTAAGCCAAAGAAAGATTACTTCCTGCAACAGTGAAACCAAAAAAGAACAGCCAAATCGCACAAAAATTATTTTGTTTCACCAGTTAAATGTGCGCTTGCTATATTCCATGTACGCATATAATAGAAATAATTACATTATAACAAACCGGAGTGAACTCCACTCAATACAATAAACTAATAAAAGAAGAGTTGTGCAGAAACTAAAATCAAGGAACAAAGTCATTATTTTCAAAAAAATCAGAAAAATGTGTCCTTGTCAAAATTTTATTTTAAAATCAAATTGACTTCAAAATTACGAAATTAGACGATAATTTTTACAATGCCTTGTTTCTAGTAATTTTAATCAAACAAAGCTTACAAAATTTAAGATCGGATAAAGAAAATTAAATTAAAGTGTCCTCTTCTGTCAAGGTAAGTTTAAAAAATATGCGACAGCGAAACACAAAAAGTTACAACATCTAAATTAAGACAAATATTTACACAACGATGACATAAAACGAGGCTACATTCAAAGCAAATATTAACAGGGGATGCCGAGTCATTTAAATTTTAAAGACTCAACACACAAATCAATAATCTCGATAAAACACAGGCTATAAATAATTCTTGTTCAGTGCTCCATCTGATATGAACAACATACATGTACATGTATCTGCACAACATAATACATTCAGGAGACTTTCAACCTAGCTAGTATTTTCAACCTAGTGTTTAGCTCTAAACTCAAGGTCATGATGTCATCTCATCAATGTAACTAACTAATCTCCTTATATCTTGTTATCTGTTAATGTCGATGTTTTCACACAGGTTCACACTTTTTCGCCCGCACTGATCAGGACTGCTAGAGCTGGGCTTTTACGGCAGGATGCCCTTCCTGACGCTAACCAAAATAAATAATTATCTGGCATGGGGTTAGCAGCTAGTCATCTCATCAAACTGCACACTAAAAGCTTTATCTGGGCTCTGTTAAACGTCACACGATTATTTTTAAAGTTTTTAATACCTGATTTAAGTTGAATCACTTGTTTAAAAACTCGGTCTTAGAACAGAACCAAACAATATCAAATTGCACTCTAATTCAACTTAAAGCTAAACTCAGTGAACAATGAAAAATATGTTTTCACACCGAATTCAAGCATTCTAATCAATGAAACCGATATTTGATCTGATTTTGATCTCAATACCCACTGGCAAATTTGAATAAAGGTTTTAACAGAAAATAGGCAAAGAGTAAATAATGGTTGACGGATGCCTTAGAACCGTGTAACAGTATGTTTAACAAAACCTACAGCATCATTCTCCAAAGATATTCACCCAAAGTACCGGCATACATGAAACACAGACCAATATAATACATTGCACATACTGATCACATACAAAACAGCACATACAACAAATGAACACGCCGGTTCAGTATCGAAAGGAAACTGTGGCAAATACCTTCTACCCACAACATTACACACACGACGCATGCATGAAACACAGAACTTCATCAACACTCGATACCTACAAATAAATGCCAAATATCCAACTGTATGTGCAAATTTATATACACGCTCCATTTTGGCTCAATACATGAACAATTTGATCTAGGCATTCAACATCTATAGTTCACACGATTGGCAATATGTTGGCAACATGAACGGTTTATCTACACTTATCGTTTACTGGCCGACACATACGATGAAGAATTCTGCAATATGACGGCCAATGTTACTTCTAAGTCAAACATCTGCGAGCGGGCTAAAAAAGTTGTGTGCGCACATTTTTTAGTCTTGAACTACTTTTTTCAGCACTTTCTGAATTTTTTTCGTGTACGTAATTAATGTGGTATTCATATAAAAAGAATGGATCATCTGGAATATTAACTTAAGTTCGACTAATTTCTATTGCAATTACACCATGAACCATGAAAAAACGTGTTAAATAATTAACGGTTTTCAAAATTACCATTTGCCTCATCTGTTCTGTTGCAAATTATTAGTTGACGGCTCAAATTTCAAGTGCGTGGCGTTCATTTTTTTGTGCTGGGCGTCTCTGGAACATGCACAGCTTAGAGGCAACATTGGTGGCGTCGCTCCAAAACACACTGCCACAACTGACCACACACAATGAGGTCACTCTCGGAACATAATAACGAACTCGCGCATTTAGTACCATTTGACCGTACTTACAAATTAAAAGGAAAATACAAAGTAACATTTCAGCTTTTGCACAAGCTGATAAATCCAACTTACTGAGATCCTGTAAGCATTTCTGTAAGTACTTTCATTGTCCACTCATAAATCATAGTTTTCAGGACACACATCGAAGTTCGCGTTAATTACTTGAAGCCTATAACAATAATGGCCTTATACTTTCAAACATTCTGCTATTTGCAGACACATTTGTTCCCTCAATGAGACTGCGAGTAAAACCTGACTCAATATAGTGAGTCATTAAGCTTAAAAATGCCATTGGATGTCACACTGTTTGTTCCATCTTGCTTTCTTCTCCCTCCCCCTCATTTACTGTATCAGCACAAATTGTTCCCATTCCCATAGCACCGGCCTCAGTCGACGCGCAATTTACACATTCCTCTGCTGTCCCATCCGTGTCCATCGCGACGCCTCCAGTTTTCGTGACATCAGGAAAGTCAGTTTTTAACCCAGCCGTGCTGGCTGCCCCAGCCACAGAAGTCCCAACACCAAGAGTCTCCGTTTCTGTATCGGTAGAGTCAGAATGCTCACATACTGGCTTCGTTTTGCAAGCAAAAGCACATCCGGATCCCATCGCTTTAGAAAGTGAGCATTCCATCGGTGCAGCTTCAGAAAACACTGTTTTTGCATTATCAGGAATTACCCCAGTAATGCGCCCAGGAATGACCCCAGTCGAGCCAACATCTGAAAGAGTGCTCTTCGCATCCATGACACCAGTAAACAGATTTTCTGCTCGAGCAGAGTCAGAAGCTGACCCCTGCTGACCGTCAGAAAACTCTGCTTCACTTCCAACAGCCGCTGAAAGCACATCTGCCTTCAAAGCTTCAGAAAATGCATTTGCTGGCTCTGAAATGTCATTAAGCGCAGTAATGGCCTGATTGCCATGCGCATTTCCAGTACTCATATACGCATTTTCAGCTAATGCAGCGTTTGAATGCACACCACAATGATCCATGCCGTCGGCAAACACGCTTTGGACCCCTGCATTGTCATCGATCATGCTTCTCGGCTTCGCGCTGTCAAAACACGCGCTCTTTGTGTCTGCGGCATTAGCGTATTCATTTCCTGATTGAGTGTTGTATGCCGGAATGCTAACAGAAGCAGCCCCTCTTCCATCTACTTCCGCATTTTCCGCACCGCAGTTGCCAGCGCCAGTCGGGACCCCGTACCCCGTCAATGCTAAATTTTCCGCATAAAGGCCTCCCGAATTTGCCACAGCCCCCGCATACCCATCATCCATATTTTCCACATAGACGGCAGTCGTAGCTGCATTATCTTCATACCCCGTATCAAGTACAGAGTCCGCATATTTCTCAAGCTGTTCCTTCATGACGACAGAGTTCTCAAACCCCAAACCCTCTCCGGCACTTTCTGCATACCCCATCCCCACTGTTGTAGCGTTCTCATATCCTATCCCTACTCCGGCATTGTCCACATACCCTACTCCATTTGAGGAAGTGTTATCATACTCCACCCCTGCCCCGACATTCTCCTCACACCCATGCTCCGTCGCAGTATTTCCTCCGTATTCCACCCCAGTTGCCCCACCTCTGACATCATTCTCATACCCCCCCTCCATTGAGACATTGTCGTACCCTACACCAGCTTCAACGTTGTTCTCATACCCTACACCAACTCCCACAGTGCCCACATACCCTAACCCAGCTCCGGCAATATCCACACACCCCAATCCAGATGTGGCAGTGCTCTCATAACCTGCTTCAGCTGTGGCAGTGTTTTCATACCCGACCCCAGCTGTGGCAGTGTTCTCATGTTCCACCCCGGGCTCGGCATTATCTACATACCCTGCCCCAGCTCCGGCAGTGCTCTCATACACTGCCCGAGCCCCGGCAGTGTCCACAAACCCCACCCCAGCTGCGCTCTCATACCCCGCTCCAGCTCCTGTGCTCTCATACCCAGCCCCAGCTCCCACCGTGTCCCCTCCGGCGTACATCCCCCCCGTGATACCCGCAGTGACCTCCTCCCAGTGTCGTTGATAGGCGTCGTTCTGCAACTTAAGCTCGTGTATGAGGACATACGCCTGCTGGAGCTCAGCGACCAGACGCGCCACCTCCCTGCCCCTCTCCTCCAGAGCCCCCCTCAGGGCCTGCCGCTCCCCCGCACCCTCCCTGGACCCGCAGTTACCCTTACAGACACCCAATGCCCCATTATTGACTTGCACACCAGCTATAGCAATACCACGCCCCACTACACCACTGCCCGCAACACCACAGTCTACTACACCACCGCCCACTACACCACCGCCCACTGCACCACCGCCCACCACACCACCGACTGCTACCCCCGCACCACTCACCACAGCCTGGCTTCTTCCCCACGCCTCCACCTCGGCATAAATCTGGTTGATCTGATAAAGGGTGTCATCCTCCTCTTCCTCCTGCCCCAAGGACTTGGCTCCCCCAGGCCGTCCCACCCCCACCGGGACCTCACCCATCTCCAGCGCCCCTCCCTGCCCTGCCTCATCGTAACTGACACCCGATACCCTGGGCGGATAAGTCGGCACCCCAACGGCACTGACAGACGACACAGATATCGAGTCATATGCATGTGCGGGGTCCCCCACTCCACCAGCCACGACTGTCCCTACTCCCCCTGCACCACCAGGCACTCCACCGCCGCCCACCACTCCAGCCCCAACCCTCGCCCCTGGAGGAAGCTGGTAGATGAGAAATCCGGTTGCCTTATCAACGCCGACCACCTGACAGGCACTGACGTCCACTGGGCCACCAGTGATGGTCGCCACCGGGTCATCGTTTTTCTCTGCTCCTCCATCACCGCTCAAGTACTGGCCATCGTAACCGACACCCGTAGCGTACTGGCTGCCTTGCTGCTCATTGGCTGGGCTGATCAGGTGATCAGCAGCAACGACGTTCTGATTGACTGAGGCAATGTGCTGGGGGGCATAGGAGGAGGAGCCTAGAGCGCCCCAGAGCCATGATTGGTCGACCGTGGACGCAGCCTCGTCAGAGGCTGGTCGTGATGAATCCATGAGGGCACTGTGAGCGCTAGACAACAACAAAACTACTCACATATAAGTTCCTGGTAAACGGTAGAGAGATCTTCAAAAGCAGCATCATCAAATTCTTACGGTACATGAACATTTCATTGCAAAAAAGCATCATATTCATCAATTCATCAAAAACATATTAAGAGAAGTCTTTACCTGAAATTAACCTAGATTGATGAACAATTTTATATTGTTCCATAGTTACAAATTAAAATTTCATAAAAATATTGAATGATGGATCTTCAATCCATAAGCTGAGCAATATGCCAATCTGTTTCTTGCGCCCAAGAAATAAAGAGTAACAAATTATTTTGTCGTTACCAAATTCTTACAAGAAATGTCAAATACCGTCCTTTCGAATGTTATCAAGTAGAACAGAATCACCCAAATAATTTAAATTTACAAAACGATGCCGGATAGTAAGATGTAGGACATCAGCCACAAGGTCAATCACCTGTACAAAGGCCCCACATCTGTGCCGTTGCCCATCGCCTGCTCCGATTGGTTCATTGCTCCACCAATCCCCTGGTCTCCGTACATCTGCTCCGCCCCTTCCGAGTACACCCCCGAACCTGCCCCATCCCCCACCCACTGGTAGTATCCCCCGCCCCCCACCACT